>ML358698.1:1815-31105 GCA_005239505.1 Nicotiana paniculata | reverse complement strand
AGCACATAACAAGTGTATTTTTATCATTAAAGCGCATAAAATGTAAGGTATATCACATGTTAATTTAGTCTCGCATCACCATGCAGTACAGGGGTAAAGCTCCTGGAATCTTGTTCGTAGTCCCAATTTAAATATGACATACAGTATAGGGGGAAAGCTCCCGGAATCTCATCCATAGTCCCAATTTAAATATACAATGCAGTGCAAATACCGGATGCAATTTATTTAAAAAGTTCAGGAAAAACATAGGCAAAAATATGGATAAAACTACCTAAACATGGTGCACATAGTAACAACTAGGGGAAGTTCAAGTAAAACAGGTAAACATACTACTTCCTAATCTAAACTACATAGTCAATACATGAGACAGTGAAATAGGAATGAAATGATTTATGTCATGGAGGGGAAAATGGAGTTTTAGAAACAATGGCCCGTGTGTGTACTCGTCACCCCACGTACACGGTCCCCAAACAACATAAAACAGTATTAAAGTAGCCTAAAGGGAAGTTCCCAACACAGAGTTAGACAATCCACTTACCTCGACTCGCTACTCAACTCAAAAACACGTTATTGCCACGAGTATCCGACTCCAAATGGCCCAAATCTATTCAATTCGATTGCATAATGTAAATATCACTTTAAGGAATCAAAATAGCTAATAAGTTCGAAGCTAATACGTGTAATGGGGAAAATTGCCCAAGAAGTCCCTCGGGCCCACGTCTCGGAAAGGAGTGAAAGTTACAAATTTAGAACACACATTCACTCACGAACTCACTCGAACAAGAATCATCAAAAACCGACGTCAAAATATCATTAAATTCTCGGGTTTCTATTTGGGGAAACTTCTTCCCATTTTTTTATGATTTTTCACCCAATTCATTGATTGCATGGAAGAAATTGTTATAGATTAATGATATACAAGTGAAATAGATTATGAATTGTTACCTATGAATCTTCTCCTCAAAACCCACTCAAAATCGCCTATTCCCAAGCTCCAAATCGTTTTTAGAAGATATGAATTTCAAAAGCCCTCGAATTTGGTATAAACTGCCAATTGATCCCGCACCCGTGCCCCCTTGGATCGCACATGCGCTCCCGCCCCTGCGGAGCGAAAACACACTAAAAGGACTGGGGCCGTATCTGCGGCTCCGCACCTGCGGAACCCAGACCGCACTTGCGAGAACTGGTTGACCTTGACCAAACCCGCACCTGCGAGCCCCTTTTTCGCACCTGTGTGTCCGCACTTGCGGTTCCCCGTCCACAGGTGCGAGACAGCAGAACCAGCAATCGTTCAGCTGTTTTCCAAGTTCCAAAAAACACCCGTTGAGCATCCGAAACATCCCCGAGTCCCCCGAGACCTCAACCAAACTTACCAATCAGTCACAATACCTTATCCAAACTTAGTCGAGCCTCCAAAACACATAACATAACCTCAAAAGCCTAAGAACTTATGCAATTTCCAAAATCCACAACCAATGTCGAAACACGTCAAAACTAGTCTGAATGACCTCAAATTTTACACACGGGTCACAATTGACACAACGTACCTATAACCATTTTCGAAATTCCATTCCGAGCCCGATATCAAAATTTCACCTATCGGCCGAAATCGCCAAAATTTTAACTTTCGTCAATTCAAGCCTAAATCTACTACAGATCTCGAAAACATGTTCCGAACATGCTCCTAACTCCGAAATCACCCAACGGAGCTAACGGAATCCCATTCCGGACCCGTCTTCCCACAATTCCAACTACGATCCGATTTCTAAAGCTTAAACTCACATATAAGGACTGTGTCCAAAAACTCTCTGAATTTCACCACTCAACATTCCGACAAGTCCCAAAAGCAGAAATACACATAGGAAAAGCAGTTATTAGGGGATCGGGGCGCTAACTCTCAAAATGACCTACCGGGTCATTACACAAAGAATAACTCCAAATAGAAAATAATAAACAAATAAACCACCCGACCCACGAACTAATTATATAAATCACTCTAAGACTACCCTAGGGTTTGGTGTCACAATTCACGAACTACTAAAGAATACTACAATTAATGGACAGAAAGAAATAATATAGTTGTTTTGAGAAAATATAAAACAGTCTCTACAAACTAAGAGAAGACTCTCGGGATCTGCGAACGCCGGCAGATATACCTCGTGTCTCCGGATAATGAATAGCGGCTACTAAAAATCTCTACTGCTGGCCGGTACCTGGATCTGCACAAAAGAGTGCAGAGTGTAGTATTAGTACAACCGACCCCATGTACTGACTAAGTGTCGAGCCTAACCTCGGGAAAGTAGTGACGAGGCTAAGGCGGGGCAATTATAACTTAACATGCGTCAATATATGTATATAATAAAATAATAAAACAATTCTACGCTAACATGAAAAAATAACTGCAACAATGAATAAATAAAATAACTCAGTCGCCCATTCCAGACCTTGGTTGGCACCAAAATTTCACCCAAGTATCCAAACTTTAATTTAAAATATCCAAATGTGCAAGATATGGGAAAACGGTAGGATAAAACAATAAACTTCCAAATCTTTGTAATAAAAATCAATAAAACATAATTATCCTCCTTTATCACTGTCATATATTTATATTTTCTCTGTCCACCCTTATCACAGTCATATATATTTCCCATATCCACATCACAGTCATATATATTTATTTCCCCTATCCACCCTTATCACAGTCATATATATTTATTTCTCATGTTCACTCTTATCACAGTCATATATATTTATTTGCCCTGTCCACTCTTAACACAGTCATATATATAATTATTTCCCCTGTTCACCCTTACACAGTCATATATATTTATTTTTATCAAAACTTTCACAATTCAGGCCCAAGTCTTTCACAATACTTTTGTCTCAACAGTCATAAACAACAAATGGTAGTGCTCACAACTTCATAAATAATATCTCAACATGAACCAACAGGCATATATATATATATATATACGTCGTAAAAACAATGTCAACCCACTCGGTCTTATTATACCACAATGAAACCAAGGAAACAACTAATACTTTCCCAAACATAATTGCAACAAGGCTTACAATAATATAACAAGCCAAATAATTATAGAAGACAACAATGAACATGAAACAATTGAAAACATGAAGCAATTAGATTGGAAACGGGGAGAGGATCATGTAAACAGACAATTTGGTGGTGCATAGATACTCATCACCTCACCTATACACCACTCACATGAAATTTCACATAACAATTTAGTTGGAGATTCTTATTCCCTCAAGTCAAGGTTAAACCAAGCACTTACCTCAATTTCGCAGGCTACTTACTGTTCAGTTATAGCTTTTCCTTTTGAATTCACCTCCAATACACTCAAATCTAACCATAATTGACTCAGTATCGTTAATTAATGCTACAGGAACTAACTTTACTGAAAATTATAATTTTTCCTAAGTTTTCTCAAAAAATTATAAAACCCGACCTCGGGACCTCTTGGTCCGAACTCGGGGTTCGGACCAAATGATGTTTACCCATTCACACGAGCCTGAATATACAGTTAGCTTAGAAATCTAACCTCAATTTGAGGTAAAGATTCGATTTTTATAAAATTTCCTAATTCTACTCAAACCCTCAATTTTTACCATGAAAATTCTTAGTTTTTGCCATCGCGATCGCATAGGGGGGGAGGGGGGCTGCGTTCGCATAGTGTATTCGGGCTCCCCTCCCCCAGGCCCAATTTACAATGTGCGTTCGCGGGGGTAGGGGTGTGTTCGCATAGAACAACTGGTGGCCCCCTGAAACTTTCACTATGTGATCGCGGATAGGGCTATGCGATCGCATAGCACTAATTCCCTGCGCACCAGAACGAGCAAAAATAGAAATTTTCATAAGTGTAAAACACCCCGTGGCCTATCCGAAACTCACCCGAGCCCTCGGGACTCTAAACAAAACATGCATGCAAGTCTAAAAGCATCATACGGACTTGCTCGTACGATCAAATCATGAAAATAACATGTAAAACTATGAATTAAACCTCAAAACTCATCATTTTTCTCAAGAACATTCAAAGTTCATTATTTCTCAACCGGACGTCCAAATCACGTCAAATAACCTCCGTTTTTCACCAAATTTCACAATTAATATTTAAATACGATAAAAAATTTGTACCGGGCTCCGTAACCAAAATACGTGCCCGATACCAATAATTTCAAACATTAATTCTTTTTCTTTATTTTATTAATATTTCAGCAAAACAATTTCTTTCAAAAATTAATTTCTAAGGTTAGGAACCTCGAAATTCATTTTCGGGCATACGCTCAAGTCCCATATTTTACTGCGGACCTCCCGGGATTGCCGGAACACAGATCTGGATCCGTATGCTCAAAATGTTGACCAAAGTCAACTATAATAAAATTTTAACTCTAGAAATCACTATTTCTCATATTTTCACATGAAGCTTTCCGATTTCACGCCCGGACTGCGCACCCGAATCGAGGTATTTAAAACTAATATTTTTATGGCTAGTAAGCCTAGAACAGAGTCTAAATTCATAGAATGACCCCTTGGGTCATCACAAAGAAATTTATTTTCAATATGTTATCTTTGATATTGTTGTAAAAAATATAGTTACTAATATGAAGATCTAAGTAATTTAATTCAATGTTCTAAAATATTTTTAGTGTTAAAGAGTAGATAGTCTTTCTTTCTTTCTTTTGTCCAAGATTTTTTGTATTTTTTGGTTGCAAACTTTAATATTCTCTAACTTGAAATAAAATCATAAAACCCATTATTAAAAAAATTTGTGGACCTAAATTAAAGCTTTACTAGTCTACTAATCGGTCCACGTGTCCATCCCTCGGCTATTCTCAATCAAATTTTATAGAGTCTCAATTAAGATAAGACAACAATCAGTGAATGTGTTATTTGTTTACCAAATGTGAATGAAGCTGGTTGAATAACACGTTCATTTGCAGTGGTCTATAAATAATTGTTGATCATTAATGAGGGCGGCTCAATGGAACTGGTGGCTTAAAACTAAAATATATTAAAAGACCCTGAAATTTCTTTCATAAAATCCATATAATAGACAAAAAAGGTTGTAAGAGAACAACGTATAATATATGGGTTAGACACAAGTCATATGGTATTGAACTTCCTATAAAAAAAATATAGCATTAAATGATTTGGTAAAAGGATGAACCTGTTATCGATCGTGTTTTGAACCTTATGATATTTGTCTCTGGAATTTCTTAGTTAAATGAGACACAAAAGAACTTGCTTACTGATATGTGGATCAATCAAATATGATAAAAAGGAATAGCTAATTTAGAGAATTTGATTTGAAATTAGAAAGTAAAATAGTAAAAAATATGAAGAAAAAAAAAGAAAGAAAAATAGAATTGATGAGAAGATAAATATATTATTTAATTTAGTGAGAGAAAAGTTTTATCATATTAACTCATCCAATCCTACATCTACCAAACGTTAAATAAATATTAAAATTTAAAATATTTTATCAATAATTATATAAATATAAATTACATATATAATAGTACTTTATATTTGTTGGGGCCTTAAATATTTGAGGGGCGCTGCCCTTGTACTGAACCGTCGTAACCCACGATGAACTCAAAAAACTGATTAAAAAAAACCACTCAACCCCAGTACCCCACTGAGAAGTGCATGCAGAAATATGACGAAGAGATATGCAATACTGCGGAAGAAACTCCAGAAACTCGAATCCGACCTCAACTTGCTCTTCACATTCTCACCGGATACAGCAACCCACGAAATCCTCTCCCACGACATCGAACAACAATTGGTGTTCCTGAACCATTTATTGGCTGCGGAGATCGCTTCGTGCCCTTCCAAGCCGCGCCACTTGCACCACATTGCCGGCAGATTCAACGAACTCAAAACCGCCTTTCGCCACTGGGACGAATACCACTCACAACAGTCAGCCTCGGTTCACGGTAATAACAATGATGACGCTGCTTCTGTTTGTTCCTGCAGCGAGTCGTGTCTCAATGATGACGGGGAGGCGGCTGTGGCTGATATGAGTTCTCCGGTTAATTATGACGTTCCAGAGGAGGATGAGAAGGATTTTCCTGATGGAGAAATGGCAGAAAAGGATGCTGTGGAAGTTGATGGAGAGGAAAAAAAATCAATATGGGGTGTTGGGAGGTATATTGGAATATTGGGTTGTGGGATGATGATCGGAGCTGTTTGCATGGGCGTTGTGTTGTTCAGGTTTTCTAGTTGTTTTCTTGATATTCAGCCTTTGGGTTTTCTTACTCCTACTTAGGCACTAGGAAGAATATTAGTAAGCATTACGTTGAATATCATTTCTTTTCTCTTTAATGAAACTTAGTGATTAAAGTGTAATTCCGACCGAAGTATAAAGTATTTAGTGTAATTGTTTTCGAGTGAAATTGGTGACACTAAACTAGAATTAATAGCTTAATGAATCAATCAGAATAGAATCTCTGTCAGCGCAGTATACATATATGTTATCCATCGAAACATGGAGATACTCATGTCTTATAAGTAACCTTTAATTTGAAAATCAGGCGTTTTTAGATTTCCACTTCTGATTTGATTGTTTTTAAGCCAAATCGAAGGAAAATGATTCAGCTATTTATGTGCTAATAATTATAGATGGATGGATAATGTAAGTAGATCAAAGGTAAAACACATCATGTTTATATCAAATCGGATGGTTTAATTTTAGTAGTTACAAACTAAAGTGAGAATGCTATGTTTTAATACCTAGCTATTACTTGGCACTTTTCTTCTTCTAAGCACTTGCGAACTTTTCTTTTTCGTTTTCATAATCAGAAGTTTTAATTTTAATTAGTTAATTTTTCTTATATATATATACGTATGTCTGCTTTCGTTTTGGATTATCATCTTGTGCATATCACAACTAATTTATCGAGCAAGGTGTCGTGTAACTCCTCACCAAATTTTAGACCGATGGATTGTCTATTATACTTGTATATTGGTTTTGTGATGTCCTGTGTGTATAATATCATGATCATATTCTATTGAAGATCTTGTGCTCTTGAAGACAAATATACCTTAAAGTTCAGATTTCTCTTTTACTCTTACACATACTTTGGTTATAGTTACTGATCGTGCAAAATCATGAATGACCGAGGCCAAAAAGTGTTAGTATAAGTTCATCTGCCATCTCATCTCTTGTGAATCATCTCCCCCTCCAATTCCTCTATCTCCCATTCCTTTCTTCATCATTTTTGTTGAATAAGTTACTTCCTTTTTTCTTTGATACACTTGCAAAATTAAATGTAACTGCCCTTGTTGTTTCCTTCCATTAATTCCTTTTTTCTGTTACTATTGATGTAGGCTATGTTGGCCTCTATATTACGGTACAATCATGGCTCAATAAGAGCTCTTTGGCTATTTCCGTATCGGTATTGAAACGTGATGTGCAAACTCCTACATGATAAAGCGTAAATTCTTCTTTCACTTAAAAGTAAGTGATCTGTTTATATTAATCCTGATTTCACCTTTCTTCAAACGAGTAGATCTCATCTTTGCGTAAGTTCACCATCGATCACATCTCGTAGCATGCTTTAGAAATAATTGACAACTTTCTCAAGAAGTGTATTTGCTTGTTTTAAGTATTTTATTCAAAGGAAATTACTTAAGCTACAGTCGAGGGTATAATTAATACAACTAAAAGACATATACTCATTTATCTCTAGCGTTGTCTTTCTTGAACCCAAATCTCCTCCTGTTATAGTACTCAAATAAGTTAAAGTTTGGACAAATCTCGGTGGAAAAAAAACTAGGTTTTAAAATTAATTTAGATAGTAAGACGTGTGCAAGCTGCTGGATCATTTGGCTTAATAAAGTATTATTCCGTAATCTTAATACTGATTTATCTAGGCAAGGAAAAAGCTATTTCTTGGTCTCGGCCTTGACATCATCTATCTTAGCTCTAACTTAATCGATCCGATCGATTTTTTGTTGGATCTGCGAATTTCGACCGTTAGTCACCGAGCCTAGCTCATCGTCACTAACCTCAAATATTTTTACCTGCTTAACCAATTTGGTATGCTCCTTCCGAGCAACCTCCAGCTCAGCTCAGAGGCTCTTAGCCTCCGCTCGCACTGCTCGCTAAGAAGTTTGTAAGAATCTCTCTTCTCAGTGAGCCTTCGGACCTCGGCCTCAAGCTGGTTTAGCTCGTCCCGATATCGGAGAAAGGTCTCATGATGAAGAACCGAGGCCTATAGACACAAAGAAAAATGTTAAGATTGTCTACAAATTAACCTAAGTATGAACTGAAATCATCAAGAGATATTTGAAGTTACCCGGTTTAGCGCCTGTTGTGCTTCATTGAATAGGCAGGGTGCGCCTACCTCGTTCATCTTATCCTGGTCCTCCTCGGTTACCAAGCATCGAAAATAGTTGGCAACCCCTACGGGGGCGGAAAAGACTTGGGCATCCTCTGGAATGGAGATGACGATCGACCGCTTCCAGTCAGGGTCCACACTCGTAGCTGGAAACCGGTTAACCAGCATCGGGCTTGAAGAAGGCCCGCTTGTTCCCGAAGATGGACTTTTCTTCATGACCTCCAAGTCACCCATCCTGGTGACGTCCTCTATGGCGGTAGAATTCACACCATCAAAAAAGTCGCGGAAGGGGTCGTTCGCTCAAAGGACCCCCTCGTTGGGACGTTCCTTCACCGTCTAAGCCTCGTTGTACATAGAACCAGTGAACGAAGCCGATTCGATGATGTCGATCACACCATGTGATTCCTTTGGGGCGTCGCACACGTCCCGAGAAGCTTCGGCCACGGCCTTCTCGTCGGCCTCCCTAACTTGGGGAAGATCGGCCTCATCTCTCTCCGGTTCGAACGCCCCTTGCCCTTCGAGTCGTGACGACACTCGGGCTACCACATTGAAGGCTTCTGCTTATTTTTCTTTTTTGGATTTATCCCTCCGTTGATTAAGGGAACCCAAAAATGGTGCTCGAGGGATGGTGCTTGACGAGCTTGAAACACACACTCAAATATGCTCGAGGGATGGTGCTTGACGAGCTTAAACATTTATTATCGTAGTTTGTTGCTAGATTTCTATTCAAGATGATCAACAATTGAAAACTATGTGATTTAAAACTAAAATTAACTAAGAGTCTAAACTATTGACTAATGACAAACAACACAAGTAGTAGGCAAAGGAAGATATCAATCGGGAGAAATAGGGTTGATAGGATAGGTGCAAGACAAATGTTTGGACATTTAACTCTAGATAATTCACTTCTAATGTTCAAGTGAGTCTTTCGAATTCACTTGGTTATTAGTTCAATTGTTTAGTAGAAACTCCTCTCTCGATTAAGTCTCAACCTCACAAGATAAACCAATTTTAAGCATGTCAAGATAAGCAAGAATTCTTAGTGGATTGGTCTTTAGGAGAACCTCTCTCGATTATTCACTTAACTAGATTCAATCAACAATTCAACTAGCCTCTTTCGATTACTAAGAAGAATTAAAGACTTCAACAACAAAATATAAAGCAACAATATCACAAGTTATGCCTCTCTCGATTACATGAACTAGTGAATATAGAAACCATGATTAAAACATCCAAAACGATTCAATACATAAAAACTAGAGTTAATTATCCACAAACAAGTATCAATACACCAAATCCATCAAACCCTAAATAAGAATTACTCCATGGATATGAGGAAATTTATCACAATTAAGTTTAAGTCAAAGGAAAACATAAAACATCCAAACCCTTGTCTTGAGTAAGGATGAATGGCGAAATCCTTGTGCTCTTGATTCTCCACCTTCTTCTTAGCTTCCTTAGGTCTAAATTATGTCAAAGGTCCTCAAAATACCATTTTTTTCATGTATATATACCAAGTAGGGTCGGGCCCAAATAATTACACCTTCTCCTACACGAAAAAAGACACTTTCCCAAATAGGACGTGCGCGGTCGCTCACCTAGAAGGGTGCCCGCGCACTTTTCACACCTTCTGCCCCATATGCGCGGTCAGTGTCTGGCCGCGCACTATTTACCCTGTTCGGTTGGAAATCTGAAAAAACGTAAAACATGAAAGTTGTAGCACTTTGAGTTAGCTTTCCACAATATATTATGGAGTCCAAATGGAGTTCGAAGCGAAAAGTTATGTGTATTTTACTAGACATTGTGAAATATGCCTGCTCGATTCTTCGTTCCATTGCACTATCACCTGTTGATCCCCGAACACGATCCCGGCTTAATTCTTTGGGCTTTTACTCAGACTTCAAAGCTCCAAATCACTTGAATTCATTCCATAACATCTACATAGCTCGGAATCATTCCTACAAGGCATAAACACACCATTAGTGCAAAACACTAGCGATTAAAGCTCAAACTCAACTAAAGTGCAGTAAATTGGAATGTAATAATCGACTAAAACTTGAGATTATAGCCTATCATCAAAACCCCACACTTAAACTATTTCTCGGCCTCGAGAAATCAAACTACACTTTATATAGACACGACCTTATTAAGCAACTCTCCTAATTCATTACTTCAAGAATATTTAAAATAGACTAAGCACAGCAGTGTAACATCTTCACCTCAAGATTTGACTCACAAGTACCATGCATCATTCACAACCCGCTCACTTACTCTAACATAGAGGTCAACGACATTACCCAAGTACCCTCACACAATAAAAGAGAGTAGTTCCACACATAATAAAATTTAAGAACGATTAGGAACTTCATAGAAAGAATTCACTCACTCATACAAACAAAAGCAATAACTAAGACTAATATACATACAACTAGTGGTGGCAAATGGGCAGGTTGGGTCGGATTGGGGTTGGGTCTCAACTCGCCCATATTTTATGTGGGTCAAATACGGGTTGGGTGTCAAATGGGCCAGTTGAATATGGATTAAACCATATTGTATAAGTGTGACATTTTCTCTAGTGCACTTTATAAATTTCCTTTTGCTCAAATTATTTAGTGACATAAGTTTAACTGGAATAATATAAACTTTTAATTATTTAATTTGAATCTCATTTTATAGACTTAAGTTACTCTTCAACAAAATATGACAGTTTTCATTTTAGAAAGAAAATGTGACCAAGAAAGCAAGATGCTTGTACACACAAATCTGTGTCCCAAACTCAAAAGTTTAGCCAAAAATGAAAGAATAACGACATCCTTGAACTATCAGACAATAATTGGAGAATCAACAACGAATTTCATGTTGAAACATTTCGTTGGATTGTGTTAAAGATCGCATTTTCGTAAGAGGATACTTAGAAAACATTATATCTCTTTATCACGGTTCACCGGAATGCACTAGATCGACTTTTTTTTTTTGATCATTTTCCTCTGTTTCTTCTAATTTTTCTTTTGCATCAGTACACCAGTAATAATACTAAGAAGCCTAATAGTAAGCACAAATCAAATCATACCAATTACCACAATGACTCAGGAACTTTACTTTGTCATTGCATCTCACTACTAAGAACATGTATTATGATCAAAATCTACCTTGACCCCTCTAAATAAAAAAAATAAAAATAAAAATCTAGCTTGCATGCAAATCGCATCTATATAAGCTAAAGAATCCACTAATATCTCTAAATTCTTGTTGTATAGAGCTAATTAGTATATTCAGTTCTAAGATATTTTCTAAAAAAATGCTAAACAATAGTAAATTGTACTTACAATGTTTAGAAGGAAAAGAAAAAGAAAAAAATACTTATATAGTCAACTATAGTGAGAACAAACATACGAAGAAAGAGGAGTTGGAATTCCTTTATAGCATTTTCAGTTTCAAAAATAATACATGTATTTTGAGTGAGCAAAAGTTGGAAGATTACCCATTAGGCTAACCCATATTTTACTCATGAATACCCCATATTTCTACGGGTTGAATATGGTTAAAGCCCAGATTTTACCCAACTTAAATATCACTCATCCAATCCACTAAAATATGAGCGGATTAGGCGGGTTGACAAAATATGGGCTCATTTTGCCAGCACTACATACAACATACAATTATCCTCCACCCCACACTTTAAGTTGTGGCATGTCCCCATGACACACATGTCGCACCTCATTTTCTCGCGAAGTCGGGTTTCGACATTTGACAACTCCTTTTTGAGAGAAGGGAAAAGAAATTGGTTGTTGGAGAGTCGCCACCTAACGGATTAAGGTGCTTAGGGCACCTATAGCAAATAACTCAGATTATACCAGTTTGCATCACCAGAGATCGAGTAAGGGCTCAAATTACCTTGAGAGGAAGGTGTTAGGCACCTCTCGAGGTCCACAAAGGTGGGTCCCGGCCGAACTTATCTTATGTGAATTAGTAAAAGAAAGCGAAGAAACTATTTAATAGGGATGGGGGTCCTAAATTTTTTAGCCTATAGGATCACCCCGTGCAACATAAATAATACTTCGTAACTCTCCCAAGACGGGGTGTTACTCGTATTATTCAGCGGGCACAAACTATCATCTTCTGCTACCCGATTACTATCTTTGAGTTTTTACCTAAAGCGCTCTAATCAATTCTAACTCGTGCCCTATGCGTGCATTACCAGCCCCCTTACCTAAGGTCCTGGAGGCATTGGGACCTCTATTTAGGATAGTTCTAGACTAGGTCTAAGTTGCTCAAAAATTATAAAATAATAGGCGACAAGTAAAGCAGTTAGGACTTTTCAAATAAAGACAGATATGGGCTTAAATTAACCTCCATATATAAACAGCAAATGCATGCAACTAATTAACAGGTTTTATTAATCGTAGAATCCTATAGGCAGGATATCTATGTGATACAGAACAGGCAAGCAGTCGTATGCAGAATCAGTTTCTTAATGCGGGTGTTAGGACCTACGTATATTTGCCTACTGATTTTAGCTCAGTACAATATCTGGGTGTTTCATACAATAATGAATAACAGCAAATCACAAGCATAAGTCCAGAATTATTGTTTAATCCTATAGGCATGTTGTCTAGGTTATTGACAGTGATAATCGAAGAAGAGTATTCAGAATTAGTCAATAGAATCCTATAGGCATGATTTCTATAATTGAACTTATTTTAACCCTATAAGCATGATTTCTACAAATGAACTGCTTTTAAGTTTTAACCCTATAGGCATGATTTTTACAAGCGAACTGCTTTAGCCCCTATAGGCATGATTTCTACAGCCATACTGATTTTAAATCCTATAGGCATGATTTCTACAAATGAACTGCTTTTAACCCTATAGGCATGATTTCTACAAGTGTACTATTTTAAATCCTATAGGCATGATTTCTACAAGTGAACGGCTTTTAACTCTATAGGCATGATTTCTACAACCGTACTGATTTTAATCCTATAGGCATGATTTCTACAAGTGTATTGTTTCTTACCCTATAGGCATGATTTCTACAAGCGTACTGATTTAATCCTATAGGCATGATTTCTACAAGTTCTATTGTTTCTTACCCTATAGGTATGATTTCTAGAATTGAACTGATTTTAATCCTATAGGCATGTTTTCTACCATTAGACATTGTATAAGCAGGAATTTATATTGGGCCAGAAAACAATTAAGCCAAGTATTGATCCTATAGGCATGATTGCTAACACACAATTACCGGGCAAATTGATATACTTAAAGGTCGGATTTTTAACAAATCACAACGTTAGTCCTATAGGTAGGATTTCTAGCATGTAAACACAATATAGAACCTATACAATTTCAACAACATAATATGGAACTTATAAGCAGTACCAACAACACAAATAGAGACCTTATAGGTAGGATTTCTACCCGACTTTGCAGATGAAAATAAGAAACCCTTCCCAATTTTACTAAATACCCCAGAATTGTTGTTACAAAATTATTATAGACCAGGTTAATGAATGAATTACAGAATAAACTATAGAGAGCCTACAACAGGCCCAAATACACCTGGGCAACCCAGGTCTTCAACCCATAACAGCTCCAAGGCTTATATTCATGGATACACAATAACCAGTGGTGAATGATTCACCCATAGCACACAGAACCCAAATATCTAGTGTGTCATTGTTCCCAAGAGTCTCACATGGACCCCGAGCAGTCTCAAACTAGAGAAAAATTATCAGAAATATTTTAAAGGAGATTAGAAACCAAACCCAATGTGTTAGAGTTCACAAGGGTCTCCCATGGGCCCCGAGCAGTGCTCACACTTGGGAGGTTAAGGACAGAACCTAAATGGCCTAACGATGGGGATTCAGGATAGCACATGTAGCACATAAAAGAGTAAGCAATGGCTGAGGTACAGAATTTGAAAAGACATACTTGATTTTAGGAAGCAAATATAGCAGAGTTCAGAACACAGAGTAGTTGATTAAAAAAAACAAGACTTAAATATATAGGCAGAACTAATTGAAAAAGTTAGGAAAACAAGTTGGCAAAATTTACACAGTTCTTCATGCACAAATGCAAAATACTTAACAAGTTAAAGCCTGAAAGGTCTAATTAGGTAAGTATACATGCTAGTATTAAGGAAAAGATATGTTTACTCACATCAGGAAAAAACAACACTTAGACATGGTAGGAAAACATAAATTTGATAATTACCCTAGGGTCAAATAATCAAAGGAACTAAAGACATGTTAGAGACATATTATCAGGTCATATAATTGACAGGAAAGCCTTAGCACTGATTCGAACACACCAAGGCAAACATTGCAAAGATTCAGAACAGGTGAACTTATAGGTATTCTAGTGTTAACATAAGAAATTAGTTTGGAAGACTTAATGCAAGTACTTAGCAAAGTTGCATACAGGAAGCAGTTTTAGAAGGTATTAGGCTAAACACTTGAGAGGATTCATATTATTCAAACAAGCAGGAACTAACAGCATTAATTGGAGAACTAAAGGGACTCAAACAAACGTAAAACTGACAGAATCATGCTCAAAAGTAAACTTAGGCACACTGGATCATAGACACAAGTTACAAATGCATAAAAATAAAATGGCAAAGGTATGGGACTCACCAGTTAAGCGAGAAAGCAATAATAACACCACAATAGTGAGAACCCCAGAATTTCTGACCTTGGCTTTCAGTCGGCCAGGAACCAGAGATAGAACAAGATAACAAAGCAACCACAGAGCAAATCTTAAGTTTTTAGTGAGATTGTAGTGATTTTTTGTCTCTTCCCCTAAAGGGGAAAGGGGAGGGGTTTATATAGTGACAGAGATCGAGCAAACAAGTAAGGAAAAGTGTGAATAAAACACAAATAAGGCAATATCAATCAAATAAAAACGGATTAGGGGAAAGGAAATAAGCAAACCCTAATTTTAGGAAAACAAAATTACTGACAGAATATTCATACACACAATGAATAGAGACACAAATAGCACCAAAATCAGTGAGTTGAGATGAATAAGCAAACAAGATGTATAATATTCTAACTCTTAAGGCAAATGAAAAGAAATCGGCAGAATCTAAACAAGGAAAGTCAGATTCACACATAATATGACGAACATAGACAAGAAAACACCAAAAATCGAGGACTCGAACCAATTTTGGTTCGATTTGAAGAAAATTTGTATACTCTAGTTTTAGGGTAAATCAAAATCATCAAAAATATACAGAATCAAACTCACACAGTAGAATAAATGTGTGTAGACGGAATATCGTCTAGATTCAAGAAAATGAGAGCCAATCGGACAGAATCAGAGTGGTAGTACTTGCCATGTATAGGCAAATACTAAATAATACCATAGAGAATCAACCAGTAGCGAGAATATACAGATATGGTAAGTAAATAGGAAGGTAATCCCATTAGAAGAGGGATTAGGAGAGTGGATTTGGGGTGTGACAGCTAGGGTTAGGGTTCTTCAGAGGGTGAGAGATTGAGAGGATTCAATGACGGCGAATGAGAGGGAATGGGGGGAATTAGGGTTAAGGGCTAATATTAAAAGAGTAAGTTAACAGGGGGTCATTAATCTTAGAAGATCAACGACCAGGATTTAAAATGGGAGTGGCACGGGTCAATTGAATGAGTCGCGACCGGGTTAGAGTAATTGGGTCGTTGGTTTTGTGCTGAGGCTATTAGGTTAGGAATTTTAGTTGTTGGGCTGGGGTTATTTGGGTTGGCTTGTGTAGCCTAGGTCCGAAAAATAGGAGGAACTTAGAGCTATTAGTTAAATACTCATTTTTAATTAATAAACTAATTTGTAAAAATGATAAATAAAAATAGTGAAAATAGTATTTGTGCATAAAAATGGTTAACAACAATTATTTATCACTATAAAAATATAAAAAGTTATTTTTTGCATAGATAAAGTAATTATAAGTGTATATGGGCTATTATTAAAAAATGTGTAATTTTAGCCTTAAAAATGCAAATGTAATTATAACAATGCACCAAAATATTTAAAACCTAATATGGATGTAAATAATGAAGTTAGATGATAAAATCATCGTAAAATAATTTTTGATGTAATTAATGATTATTTTTCTAATAAAATATGGGAATAACTTGTTTTAAAAATCTTTAAAATTATAGAAAATTAGTAAAATGCTTATATGTGTTTATAAATCAAATGATGATGCATATGTGCTATGTTGAAAGTATATATGTATATTTAAAAAAATATGAGGAAAAAATTAGGTATCAACAACACAATTAAAAAGCATAAGGTAGAGGAAACTTTCCTGAATCTCTAGTCGGGGTCTGAATCAAATTCGGGCTCCTTTCCACGTGCCCGACTTAGTGCACACATCCACGCAGACAACTTTTTCTCAGCCTTCTTGGGGTACACCCCACACTTATCTTTTTCACTAACAGCAGCCTTCTCTTTCACACCCTTCACCTTTCACTCAACACTCGCAGCTGGCTTCTCCTTTTTCACTTCAGTTGCTACATTAATCTCAAAAGTCACAGTCTCATCACCCACTCTAAGCATGAGTTTTCTATCATGTATATCCAGTATATTTCTACCCGTTGTTAAAAATGGTCTTCCTAGGATGAGGGGGACCTCCTTGTTCTCCTCACCACTATAAAATCTACAAGAAATACGAACTTATCCACCCGCACCAAAACATATTCTAGTATCCTCTCGGGTGTTATAGTTGTTTGGTCTGCCAGCTGCAAAGATATTGGCACCGACCTTATCTCTCCAATCTTCTTCTCCAATTTCTTGTAAATAGATAATGGCATTAGATTAATTGAGGCACCAGAATCACATAAAGACTTATCAAAAATTAGAGTGCCTAAATAGCAAGGTATAGTAAAACTCCTTGGATCTCCACACTTTTGTGGGAACTTATTTTGTAAGATCGCGCTACAATGCTTTGTGAGCTTGATCATTGAGGTATCTTCTATCCTCCTCATCTTTGTAAGGATCTCCTTCAAGAACTTTTCATAAGCTGGCATTTGTGAGAGAACATCAGTGGATGACAGTTTTACATTAACCTGTCTCAGCGTGTCTAAAAATCTCTCGAACTACTTGTCCAGTTTTTCTCTATAGAGGTTTTGGGGAAAAGGTAGAGCAAGCATGTGCTTTCTCACATCATCAGATTCCTCCCTTTTTGAAGTTTCCTCTTTCTTATTTTTCTCTACTCCCTTCTTACCTTTCTTTTTTCAGTCTTTTTATTATCTTCAATTTTCAGCTCCTCCCCACTTTCTTTTTCAGCCGCAGCTTCTTTGTGAAATACAGTGAGATACTTCAACACTTGTCCGCTTCTCAAGGTCACAGCATTTACCGTTTCTTTGGGATTCTTTTCAGTATCAGCAGGTAGAGTACCTGAGATCCTCTCAGATAATACAGTTGCAATTTGTCCCACCTGTCTCTCCAAGTTACGCAAACCTGTCCCAAGTTCTTTGATAGTTTCCCCATGAGCATATAATCTTTCATTAGTCTTGACCAAAGAATTTCATTAGATATTCTAACCTAGACTGAATTGGTTGTTGAGGCTGAAACTACAGCTTCTGGTGATTCACAAAACCAGGAGCTCCAATGAAATCTGGAGTTATTTTGTTGCCATAAATTTGTTGTACCCCCAGGTGAACTCCATGAAAAACCAGGGTGCTTCTGACCCATTGTAGTGAAATTGTAATTACCCACAGCATTAACTTCCTCCATTGAAGCTTAACACTCATGAGTAGGGTGTCCTTTTCCACATATGCCACATGTTGCATGAGGCTCATTATGTATTGAAGCTAAGGTTAGATTCCTTATTTATTTTGCCATGGCATCAAGTTGTACCTGCACATATGTGTTAGCATCAACCTGTTGAACACCAGTTGATCTTATTCTTTCAGCATTCTCCGAGGGCCACTGATTTGCATCTTCAAACAATTCATCAAGAATAGTGACTATCTCCTCTGGAGTCTTTTTCATCAACGGGCCTCCAGTTGCATTACTCAATGTTATCCGTGAGGTCGATATCAAACCATCCCAAAAGTCCTGAAGTTGCATCCAGAGTTCAATTCTGTTGTGTTGACACTTTCGCACAATCTCTTTAAACCTCTCTCATGCTTCAAACACAGTCTCAGTATAATTATGGCAGAAGTTATGGATTTCTCTTCTAAACTTGTCCATTTTAGTTGAGGATAAATATTTAGCAAGAAACTTTGAGGTCATCTCCTCCCATGTTCTAATTTATCCCTGGGGCAGGCTTCAAAGCCAGTGCTTCGTATCATCTTTCAGAGTGAAAGGGAGTGCCCTTAAGTACACTGCATCTTGTGATGCACCATTGTATTGAAAGGTGTTCATGATCTCCTCGAAGTCCATTAAATGATTTTTTGGATCTTCGTTCATCTTTCCTCTGAAGACACAGTTGTTTTAGAGGGTTTGAAGCAACCCTTGCTTCAACTCAAAATTATTGGTTACAACTGGAGGTGGTCTCATACTTGATAAACCTTGGTTGTAGACCAGTCTAGCATAATCACCAAGTGGTCTCCCTTGGCCGGGAGCTACGTTTTCGAACTGGTCCCCACCCAAGGGCTGATTTTGAGCCATTCTTCGAGATCTCTCCTCCTTGTAAGCAATTTGTTCATCCCTAAGTGTTGCTTCTTCAGCATCTCTTCCAGTTTTCCTTCTTAGTTGGGTTGCCTCTCTCGCAGCCAAATCAACGTTATCATCATCTCCCGCCATCTTTTCTTTGGTTGAGGATTGCCCAACCGTTTTTGTATTCTCGGGAAGATTTCTTTCCTTCCTCAACGGTCGCATATGTTTCTCGATTTCTGGTTTTTATGGTTGTAATTCCTTACCAGAAGATCGAGTCATGCACCAATCTAACCTGAAGCCTGCGCACAGTCAAAGAACACCAAGTGTTAAAAGAGAAAATAAAATAAAAAGAAAAATTCTTGAATTATCACTACAAACTATTTCAAACACTATTGATTTCCAATCCCCAGCAACGGCGCCAAAATTTGACAAGCTTGAAACACACACTTAAATATGCTCGCTAGTCAAATATAGTAAATTATAATATTTTATCCATAGGTATTGGAGTTAAATAGTTATCATCGTAGTTTGTATCTAGATTGCTATTCAAGATGATCAACAATTGAAAATTATGTGATTTAAAACTAAATTAACTAAGAGTCTAAACTATTGACTACTGACAAACAACACAAGTAGTAGGCAAAGGAAGATATCATTGGGAGAAAATAGGGTTGATAGGATAGGTGCAAGACAAATGTTTGGGATTTAACTCTAGATAATTCACTTCTAATGTTCAAGTGAGTCTCTCGAACTCACTTGGTTATTAGTTCAATTGTTTAGTAGAAACTCCTCTCTCGATTAAGTCTCAACCTCACAAGATAAACCAATTTTAAGCATGTGAATATAAGCAATAATTCATAGTGGATTGGTCTTTAGGAGAACCTCTCTCGATTATTCTCTTAACAAGATTCAATCAACAATTCAACTGGCCTTTTTCGATTACTAAGAAGAATTAAAGAACTAGTGAATATAGAAGCAACGATTAAAATAACCAAAATGATTCAATACATAAAAACTAGAGTTAATTGTCCACAAACAAGTATCAATACACCAAATCCACCAAACCCTAAAGAAGAATTACTCCATGGATATGGAGAAATTTATCACAATTAAGTTTAAGTCAAAGGAAAACATAAAACACCCAAACCCTTGTCTTGAGTAAGGATGAATAGTGAAATCCTTGTGCTCTTGATTCTCCCTCTTCTCCTTAGATTCCTTAGGTCTAAATTATGTCAAAAGTCGTCAAAATACCGTTTTTTATGTATATATACCAAGTAAAGTCAGGCTCAAATAATTACACTTTTTCCTACGCGAAAAAATACACTTTTCCCGGACAGGACGTGCGTGGTCACGCACCTGGAAGGGTGCCCGCGCACTTGGCCGCGCACTTTTCACACTTTTTGCCCCATATGTGCGGTCAGTGCGTGGCCGCACTTTTCACCTTGTTTTGTTGGGAACTTTAAATTCCATAAAACATGAAATTTGTAGACTTTTGAATTAACTTTCCAAAAATATATTGTGGAGCCCAAATGAAGTTCGTATAGTAAAGTTATGTACATTTTACTAGACAGTGTGCAATATGCCTGCTCGATTCTTCGTTCTGTTGCACTATCATCCGTTTATCCCCGAACATAATCTCAGCTTAATTCCTTGGGCTTGTACTCAGACTACAAAGCTCCAAATCACTTGGATTCATTCCATAACATCTACATAGCTCGGAATCACTCTTACATGGCATAAAACACACCATTAGTGCAAAAAACTAGCGATTAAAGCCCAAACTCAACTAAAGTGCAGTAAATTGGAATGTAATAATCGACTAAAACCTGAGATTATAGCCTACAATCAGTGGTCTCTTTGGATTTACGCATCATCCTTCTCTTTGGCTTTTTCTTCTCCGAGCTAAGAGAACTCGAAGCCCTTTTTTTCTTCTCTTCGCCCTGTCTCGGAACAGGGGACTCGGAGGGGAAATTATCACTATCGGATGGCAGCCTCATTTTAACATCCTTGGATAAACCTGCAAAAAGAAACGAAACAAGTAAGGACTTAATGATACGAAAGGGAAACCAATTATTGCTCGTGAAAGAGTCACCGTGTGAACGGGCCTCCCATCGGCCCTTTGAAAGCTCACACCATGATCACTAAGAATAAAGCCTTTGTAATACGATGCCCTCGACCCACTTCTTGAGTCGAGGAACTGCATTTGGGACCCGAGCAACAGCTGCACCGCCATAGAACACCGATAAGAATGGAGGAAAAAAGCGACAAATTAAACTTTGGAAGCAGAATTATACTTACGTGACATGTTCCACTTCTCAGGGAACGGCATGTGCTCGGCCAGGATCAAGTCCGAGGTCCTCACTCGGACGAAATGGCCTAGCCAACCTCGATCCCTATCTTCATTGATACTCGAGAGTGAGGCTCTACTGGACCGACGGGCGAGCTTGATCATCCCCCCCCCCCGGTATAGCCAGGGACTGTATAAACGCATGAGGTGGTCGATAGTGAAAGGGCACCCTTTGATCTTGCATACAAAGAAACAGAGGAGGATTACGATCCTCCAGAAAGAAGGGTGAATTTGACCGAGGCTTACCTCGTATCTTTTGAAAAAAATTGATGGTAACGGGGTCCAAGAGGCCCAGCGTGAAGGGACAAGTGTAAACACTTAAAAATCCCTCAACGTGGGTGGTGATGGCTTCATCAGGTTCGGGAACCACCACATGTTTGTTATCCCAATTACAATCCTTTTTTACTTCGGAAAGAACATCCTCGGTGATCGAGCAGATGACCTCAAAACCTCCTCGAACCGGCTTGGTACAGGGAGGGATTTTCGGCATTAAAATCAGCATTGACCGGGCACCCCAGGGGAATGAACATTTTCAGAGGAGGTTCTGGTACTGGTTCCTCGGCAGTAGTATGCAAAACGGTTTCTTCGGTAGCCGTCCGCGAGGTAGAAGGAGTTTATTTTCGGGGAACGATTTTTGAAGTCTTCTCCATTTCTTTGAAAATGAAGGAAAAGGGAGGAAAAAGAGGAAGTTAAAAGAGTACACTTGATGGTTTGGGATGAAGACGGAACAAAAATTCTTATAAAAAGATCTTAAATAACAGAAATATAAGTGCCTGAAAATATTAAGATTGTTATGGTACGAGGGCAGAAGGTTTGAATATAAAGTTTGAATGAGCAAATGAGGAGGTATTTATAGTTTTTCAATGATAGTTCGCATCTAGGAGTGGCCGACCAGCAACTGACAAACATTTAATGCCAACTGACGAGACGTTTCGACTATTTTGTCGTATCTGTCATGTGGTGTCGAAGAAAGAATCGGAAGCTCGTACGTTTCTCGTCGTCGGAAGCTCGTATCGTTTCTCGTCGTCTACTCTCCAAAAAATGAGGGGACTATCTTTATACGATCGAGATCTAGTTCTCCTACGACATGAAAGGACATGCTCGGAATAAGACAATGCAAGACTGAAGATCAGACCCAAGCCACACCGGGCTAGAACCTCGGGCCAGAACACCTGCCTTCGAGGACATTGAGTCCGAGACCCCGGAGTCGACCCTAGCCCCGAACGAGCTCGAAGAGACATTGTTAGCATGATCAACAAAAGACCGAAATATCCATAACCGGGGCAGATGTTGCAGCGGGAATCTCGGCACGTATCAGTAAGGAACTAGCAATCAGCAAAGATCAAGGGATTTTTACCTTTTAAATAATTGTACCTAAAGTAGGACACCTCTAATATATAAAGGGTGTATGATAATTCATTGAACACATTGTAACACGTATCTCAAAGCAATATATTATTATCACTTCTCTTTAAGCTCTTGCTCTCTTATATCCTGACACCGATTGAAGCGTACCTGGCTCGAGGGTGATTAACCTTCCAAGGCTAAGACTGTTCAATTCGTGTGGTTTGTATTTACTTTTTTATTATTTATTTCAATTGCAATCTCATTTATCATTTTGTGTCAAGTTAGTCCCCGTATTCTTAAAACCACCTACAAATTTAATTGTTATCCAATTTTGATGGTAAATATATATATCTTGCGCTCTTAAAGACAAATATACCTTAAAGATCAGATTTCTCTTGCGCTCTTAAAGACAAATATTCCTTAAAGATCAGATTTCTCTTGTAATCTTTCACATATTTTCGCTATTGTTACCGATCATGAAAAATCCTAAATGACCGAGGCCAAAAGGTGTTAATATAAGTTCATCTACCATCTCATGTTGTGAATCATCTCCCCCTCCAATTCCTCTTTCTCCCATTCCTTTCTTCATCGTTTTTGTTGAATACGTTACTTCCTTTTTTTTCTTTGATACACTTGCAAAATTAAATGTAACTGCCTTGTTGTTTCCTTCCATTCCTTTTTTCTGTTACTATTGATGCATGCTATGTTGGCCCTATATTTACGGTACAAACATGGCTCAATACGGCCTCATTTATTTTTTTTAAGATTAATATCTCTGAATTTAAATACATATCTGAATATCAAGATGTGTATTAAGACTAAAACATTTGAGTATGATTACGTATCTGAATATGAAGATGTGTATTTGTATTGGTCGAAATTTGGATTAAACTTATTGGCTTCGATGGTCGTGATCGAGGTCTACTTCGGCCAAGGTTCGATGACGAAGAGCCCCTCTCAAGAGAAGCCGGCGTTTGGTCGAATAGATAAATAGACAGTAACGGTAAAATAAGTTTAGGTCACGAAGAAAGAATATTTCATTGGCTTGTACTTTTTTAGGATTTCAAAAGAATGTTCCTTATATATAGGAAGAAAAAAAGAGAAAAAGGGGATCTTGAACCTTCGGAAAGAAAACACGTTTGTAACATTGACTATTGAGAATATACTAAACTTGTCTTTTTTATTGATTCTTGAGTTGGAGGATACATTTTCATCTACAAGATCCAAGAATCTTGTATTCATCCACATTTGTTATTATCCACATTGCTGACAAAGGGTTGATTGGCCCTAGTCATTCAACATTTGGGTGATATATCCTTCATTATTATATTTATTGTCATTGCATGCATTAAATTCACAGATTTCTTTGAGCATTCATTAGCAATCATCGAACACGTTTTGACTTGCCTTTACTACTGCGGTGCTTAAACATATTATATTTATCATCAAATTCACAGATCTAACAATTATTAAGCTTAACTAGGATTAACTCTTCATTTCATCCATCAACTCGTTTAAAGAAAGGATTAACACACTTTGGTAAAACGTTATTAAGACTAAGACATTTGAATCTGATTACATATCTGAATATTAAGATGTGTATTAAGATCTGAATACTAAACAATTAAGACTGTTTGTTTTTTTAACATTTGAATATATAAAATTTATCTTTATTTAAAAATTAATAAACGTAAAATTCAAATAAAATACTAATTAATCTAATATATATATATATATATATATATATATATATATATATATATATATATATATATATATATATATATATATATATGGCAATTGGTGGTTGTGGATGGTTAATAGAGGTGCTTGTTAGCTCCGACCAATGACGCTGGTTGGTGGTGGTTTTGGTTGATGGTGGTGGTTCTGGGTAATAGCTTGTGGTGATTGGCAACAATGACCATTATGGTTAAGGATGGTAGTGGTGGGTGGTGATAGTTGACAATGATGGATGATGGTGGTAGTGATTGTGATTGAGGAAGGTGATAATGAGTGGTGGTAGCTAGTTTATAATGGTGGACGGTGCCAGCTATGGTTGTTGATGGTGATGGGGCGATTTGTTTTAGTAGTTGAGGTTGGTGAGTGAGTAGTTGTGGTTGAGGATGATGGAGGTGGGGGTGGTGGGTGGTGGTAGTGGTGGCGGTTATGTTGGTGGTAGTTGATAATGGTAGGCGGTGACAGGAGTTAATAATGAATATAGATGATAGTATCTTAATGAAATTAAGTCTTTGATATATATTTTAATCATATAGACTTATTCAGACTCAATAAAGACACTTAATGAACAAAATTTGAATGATTAAGATTCAAACTTTAAAAATAAATACATTTAATGATTGAGATTTGAATGATTAAGATTCAGACTTTTATTAAGTGTAAATAAACAAGGCTATTTCTATATCGGTATTGAAACGTGATGTAAATGATAAAAAGGGTAAAAAAAAAAACACTTAAAAGTAAGTGTTCTGATTAAGTTAATCTTGATTCCACCTTTCTTCAACACGAGTAGATCTCATCTTTGCGCATGTTCATCATCCGAATCACATCTTGTAGTATACGATTGAAATAGTTGACAATTTTCTCAAGAAGTACATTTGCTTGTTCTAAGTATTTTATTCAAAGGAAATTACTTAAGCTACAATTGAGGGCATAATTAATACAAATAAATGACATACTCATTTATTTCTACCGTTGTCTTTCTTGAACCCAAATCTGTACAAATAAGTTAAAGTTTGGACAATTCTCGTTTGGAAAAATATACTAATTTTTAAAATTAGTCATTTTCCTAACACTCCCTCTCCCTGATACAAAAAGTAAAAGGAAAAAAATTGAAATAATCTTAATTCTGAATTGTGATTTATCTGGGTAAGGAAAAAACTAGAATTGGAAAAGACAGCACATAAAAATTTAGAATGATTTTTTGGACGATGGTCGCCTAATTAAGGAATATTTTGCCACAATTTAGTGGTGACATACCTTGAATTTAATTCACGCAAATCTCCATTTCTTAAATGATCATATATATAAATTGAACAGGACAAAACTCCAAACTCTATCCCACGTGCGATCCTATTGCCATCGTAAACAAAGACAGCTGATTCAATAACATTCCAAAAACTAAAGCATACTCCACTTAATTTGTCTCATGAAATTTGATTGTTTATTAATGCTACTAGTGGCCCCCAAAAGTCTGAAACCCCACATGCCTTGGTCGCAATCTTAAGATTCTTTTGTCTATTATGTTTTTCTACGCCGTAAATTCCTAACCTTTTCAGGGACATTTTCGTAAATATGATTATCCGTTAACCAATCAACTAATCGTCCCCACAAAGTACTCAACAACTTGCTTCCCACTAATCTCCACCAAATTCCAATCTTACCCCTCCTTTCACTCTACTTCTTGACTCTCTTCCCACCTAACTTCTGCATATTTTATCCTCCATTTTTACAACTTTTTTTCCTTTTGGTTGCTAGATTCAAGCTAAAAATGAGCCGTTTCAGGAGATTTGATCTTTTTGACTACTCTCCTTCTCCTTCTCCTTCTTCATTCTTCCTCAAAGAATCCTCACTTTTCCCACCCAAAACCCTACTTCTAAACCCCTCATTCCACATTGAAGATGAGCTTGACACCACTCTCGATCTCCTTTGCCCTAACACTTTCACACCCACTACACTTCTCGGTCTCACCTCCCCTTTTGATGACTTTGATACCATCACTGATCTGATCCAAATCGAAAGAACCCCTTTTTACACCTCCACTCGCCGGGTTCATCGACGGGTCGGACTCGGTACTGAGTTACAGAGTCTGTCTGACCGAGTCTCTGAACTCGAGCGGCTGTTCATTGAGGAGAAGAAGAACAAGAACAAGAAAGTTGGTGAGAGGAAGTACACGTGGACGGCTGAGATCAAGAACCCCGAGAAGGACGGGGTTGATCGGAAGTACAACTGGATTGCTGAGGTCAAAGATGGTAAAAAGAAAGGTAATTTGGATAAAAGTTACAAATTTACTGCTGAGATCAAAGGGAAGAATGAGGATTCACGTACGTACACTTTCAAAGCATCAAATGCTTACGGAGATGATTCCGACAGTGAGAAAAAAGAGAAGAAAGATAAGAAGAAGAAGAAATGTGAGAGTGGTAAATCTGTTGGTTCTGCACGTATAGTTGAGATTGAAGAGCCATCCGATCACGGGGCACTCGTCTTAAGACAGGTTAACTTTTGATTATTATTACTCATTCCTCCCTTCGGCCCATTTTATGTAATGTTGTTTGATTGGAAGTTTAAGAAAGAAAGAAAATTGAAACATGTGATCTAATCAACCCTTAGATATTTATGTGGCTATAATAAATTGTTTTTAAATATATAAAGGTATCATTTTGTTGAGACAGACTAAAAAGTAAAGTGCATCACATAAATTGGGACGCATGGAGTATTAAGATTTTGTTGATCAATGTGGGCTCTTTATATTTTGTTTGATGGATATTTTTTTTTTTTTTTTTTTTGGTGATGTATAGGTATTTGCGAAGAGGGTGGAGAAGAGAAGGGGAAAGAGGAAGGAGATATCACCACAAGATGCAGCATTAGCTATTCAGATGAGCTTCAGGGCTTACTTGATTAGGAGGTCTCAAGCACTGCGAGCTCTGAGGGAACTGGCCATTGCCAAGACTAAGTTGAAGGAGCTAAGGGCTCTATTTAACAACTTCACTTACCGACGTCGTGTTGCCCGTGATGCTGAGGAGCGTCAGAGGTTCTCTGAGAAGATTATTGTGCTGCTTCTCACTGTTGATGCCATTGAGGTATACATATTTTTGTGTTATCTTTCCTGTAGTCAGACTTATAATTAAACAGTTATACATAGTTTAATGTTGCTGGTCGTTGGTATCAATTTGCTTATCGGGTTTTAGCTATCTAAATCGTACTTACTTTGGTTCATTATATTTTATATCGCGGCGTTTGACTTGATACTAAATTAAAGATGTTTGATTTGAGTTAATTCGTTACATTAGTGACTATGGAAGAAATTATGAAAGTAATAGTTGAAAAGTTAGTCTGATAGAAAACATCACTTCAAATTTTATAATTTGAATCGTTAGATGTATTTGGATTTTTGAAAGCTGTGAAAATTTAATGAAATACTGTTGTTAATTGAGTTGTGTCAAACATTTTGGAACGTCTCAAAATGAAAAGAAATCAGTAAATTGGAGTGGATAGAGTACTTGAATTCTGCAACTTTGAAGTTGGTTACTTTTGTTGGTGAAGTATCATTTATCAATGATTGGTTCTATAGTTTTCAGATGTTTATCAGTTGTTGCATGGTCTGATCCCCGATAGTGGCCTTTCAACTTCCCTGTTTTTAGTGGTTCTCCATTTCTTTTTCTAATTTGTTTTTCAGCTTTGTTGGATTTGGGGGTTTTGGATGGTTTTTGGTCGAAATAGTTCATAAATAAGAGAGACATTAGATAGGAATTCTGGGTCTGACTTTGGAACAACATAAACACGACCTTTGGTACATTGACTTTTTTAGACCAGTTTGTGCTTCTAGTTTGGTTATTCAGTTTCCGTTTAGATTTTCCTGGTAACCTCAGAATGTACATTTTTGCTTTATCCGACTAGATAGGCAATGGTAACGAGTTAAATAAGGATGCAGCTTATTTATTACTATGCTGCCGTCTTTCCTGAAATTGAAGCCGGGAAACAAGAACTTGCTGACCTCTCAGCTAGTTGTGCTGTAGCTTCCTCACATCCGCAAAATTATGTCGAGTCTGTATTTTGGTAGATGAGCATGAAATGATGCCTACTGCAGCCAGAAATGTTATCATCCACTATATTTATTTTCTCTACAAAATCCATATGGAGTTTGTTGACGACATCAATTGTCTGCATATAACGAGATCGCATTTTCTCCATATTTGCAATGTGTTATGCAGATCTTTGGCCCTCAACCATTTTTAGTGTTCTTGCTTTTATTCCAAAAATGCATTTATCGTTCTCTTTTCCTTGTGTATTAGGGTGCTGATATAATGGTCCGATCTGCAAAGAAGTCAATGGTGGATGAGCTAGAAGCAATGCTTGATGTTATCGACCCCCAACCTGGCGGGAGGCCTATATCGGTTGCTAGGAGGAGAACATTTGATATGCCTGATGGTGCCATTCAGAAGGAACTTGCAGCTGGTGTTGCTCAAGTTGTTCAAATGCTTGATGAGTCCAATGCTGCTGAATCCTTTGAAGCATGCGTATGAGTCTTACTATGACATGTGAGATTCCACTGGTCTTTGGGGTTGCTGGTGTTGTATGTTCTAAGTAGGACTGACGACGGTGTGAAGCTACTACTACTGCTACTGTTGTTACCTTTCTTTTATTCTGGATAATGGAGATTATAGCTAGTGTGAGCATGTGATTTTTACTCGTCATACCGTCCTATAAAAATCACAATAAATCAATTGATTTTATAAATATTGACTGACTTTTCAGTAATTAATTGTGAATTATTTGCGTTGCTGGCATATCCATAAGTCATCTGTCAAAATCATTGAAATTCTGCTTTACGAATTTGTTGGTCATAATTAGTTAAATAATACAAACGACGAGTATTTAACGTAATGTAGTTTT
>MDKI01190210.1:0-22549 GCA_005239505.1 Nicotiana paniculata | reverse complement strand
TTTCAAGCGATATTCTCTGAACTATGTCGAACTCCAACGACAACAACCAGCAAAGGAATGGAATCCCAGTTCGCCTTCAGGAACCCCACGTGGTTCATGGGAACAATCCCCAGAAAGATCCAATAACAACAATGATAATAATGATCAAACGGTTGAACAAGATCGGGTAAAGCAAATGATTGTAGAGTATGTGAGCCAAGCTTTGCAAGAATTTGTGAGGGGATTACCGGCAGCATTACCTGCACCACCGACACCACCCCCCAATAATACCATCACCATGGAAAATCCTCAATCTGGGTTGGAAAACTCAGGAAGGGGAGATACTCCTAATGAATCTCTCGAAGCGAGACCAAGTATGTCTAATAACTCTGAATTACAGACTTTATTACTAACTTTGCAGAACCAGGTGAAGGAACAAAACAATCAAATCGAACAAATTCCTGGAGTACCACCTGTTATCAAAGGCATTGACGTTGATAGATATTCTCAACAACCTTGGAAACCAAGCGCAACACCCGTACGCATTCCAAAGAAGTTTAAAATGTCTGACGTACCTAAATATGACGGGACAACCAACCCACGCGACCATGTAACTGCTTTTACCACCGGAGTGAAGGGCAACGACTTAACAAAACAAGAAATTGAGTCGGTCCTAGTTAAAAAGTTTGGAGAAACACTTACCAAAGGGGCGTTAACCTGGTAATCTCTTCTCCCTGAAAACTCTATTGATTCTTTTGCTGAGCTTGCAGATTCTTTCATAAAGGCACACTTCGGTGCGCAAAAAGTCAAGAAAAGGATGGAGGACATCCTTAAAATAAAACAAGGAGACACGGTGCCAAAAAATGTAACTTGATCATTTCAAAGGTTTGGTTATGGTTTCGTGGGTAGTATTTGATGTCCCAAAGAAATATCATGCGATCCGGTACCGGCTCCGTACCAACGCGTCTGGCCTGGACCGTGGAGGGCGATAACACAGGCACTTCTGGCAGTATGCCAGTTTAATACTACTTCGTGAATTTGTAGACAGGTTTCAACGAGAAATAATGCAACTACCAAGGGTGCCTGATAATTGGGCAGCCATGGCATTCGCAAGTAATCTAAATGACAAAAGTTCAGAAGCCACGAGAAGACTCAAGGAAAGCTTGATAGAATTCCCAGCTACAACGTGGAACGATGTTTATAACATGTATAGTATTAAACTTCGAATAGAAGAAGTTACCATTGCTCGTACGAAAGAGGAAGATTATACCAGATCCAGACGTTCAGAATCAGACATGAGATCAGGTAAAAACAGGTATGATCCTTATTTGGGACCATCGGGACGTGAAACTCGTCCCAGGTTCGAATACACCTGGTCAGATTATGGACCACCAAGAAGAGATGCGGGCTCGTCCTCATCTAGATCCAGAAGGGATCAAGAACAACGACCTAGAGGTAATGCGCGAATTGGGGATCATACCTTTAATGTAAGTACCTCCGAACTAATTTCAGTGTTAAAAAATTTGGGTGATAAGGTTCGATGTCCCAAAGATATGAGGTCGAATCCGAATAAGAGGAACACAGATCTCTGCTGTGAATTCCATAATGATCATGGACACAGAACTGCAAATTGCAGATTTTTGCAAGGTGAGGTAGAACAATTATTGAAACAGGGCTATTTGACAGAATTGTTCAGTGAAAAAGGTAAACAGGCATACATGAAGAACAGGCAGGAGCCTCCAAAACCTCCATCTCCAAAATGAACTGTCAACGTGATACACGGAGGTGAAGAAGTAAACGGAGTGGTCTGCAAAACGACCACGAAGTTCACAATCACACACAAAAAACGGGTTCATGAAAATCTGGAAGCAGATGATATAACCTTCGAAGATACATATATCGGCGGATTAATGCTTCCTCACAATGATTCTCCGGTAATATATTTACTTATTCATGACACTAACGTAAAAAGAGTGTTGATTGATCCAGGTAGTTCAGTCAATATCATTTTGCTAAGAGTCGTGGAAGAAATGCTATTGGGAATCAAGTAATCCCAATGGCACGAGCCATATCAGGGTTTGATAACTCTACGGTTATAACAAAAGGAGAAATTTAACTTAGCACTTATGCTGAGGGAGTGATCAAAAGTACCGAGTTCCAAGTCATAGATACTGACATAGCTTATAACGTAATCGTGGGAAGGCCATGGATCCACGACATGAAAGCAATACCCTCCACCTTGCATCAGGTAATTAAATTCCCCTCTGATGGGGGATTCAACAAATTAGAGGCGATCAGCAAACCGCGAGAAATATAAATTCCGTGGTACACTACAACAAAAAATTAAAGGTGAAAGAATCAAGGGATAAGGAAGTCTCCCAAGCAGGTGACACCTCCAAACATGCATGGAAGAAACTACTACCCAAATAGGGACGGAAGTTATTTCTACTGAAATAGGTACGAAACAAAATACTTACGAGAAAGTGAATTAATTCACCACGGAAGAGGCATTGGACCACACGGATGTAGATTCCAGACAGGACGTCATTCATGAACCGGAAGAAAACAAGCACATCAAAACAACTACGGAAGAGCTCGAAGTTGTTCCATTGTTTGAATGAAAGCCTGAACAGAAAGTGTACATAGGCACGAGGCTGAGTCCCGGTCGAAGAGAAGAAAAGAAAGCAAGGACCATTCAAGAACCAAGTGATTGACGAAGAGGTATAATATGAAGCTTAATCCAGAAAAATGCGCTTTTGGCGTGGAATCAGGTAAATTCTTGGGTTTCCTTGTATCAAACAGGGGAATAGAGGTAAATCCTGATCAAATTAAGGCTATAGAAGAAATACCTGATGTACTTATAAATAAAAAAGAAGTTCAAAGACTAACGGGAAAAATTGCAGCCTTAGGAAGATTTATTTCCAAATCTTGCGAGAAAAGTTTCAAATTCTTTGCAGTTCTCAAAAAGCAAAGCCGGTTCGAATGGACTGAAGAATATCAACAGGTTTTCAAAGACCTAAAGGCTTACCTATCAAAACCTCTATTGCTATCAAAGCCGAAGGAGGGGGAGCGACTATATGTCTACCTAGCTGTCTCAGAAATTACTGTAAGTGCAGTATTGGTAAGGGAGAATAAAGGTAAACAATCTCCTATTTATTATGTAAGCAAGACATTATTGGATGTTGAAACTAGATATCCACATCTAGAAAATTTAGCCTTAGCTCAAATCATGGCATCTAGAAAATTAAGGCCATACTTTCAATGTCATCCAATCACAGTTGTGACCTCGTATCCATTAAGAAACATACTTCATAAACAAGAACTATCAGGAAGATTAGCCAAGTAGGCCATAGAATTAAGTGAGCATGAAATAATATATCGGCCTAGGACTGCAATCAAGTCTCAAATCTTAGCTGATTTTGTCGCTGATTTTAGTAATAGCATTGTCCCTGAAGTGGGGAAAGAGTCACAACTCTTCAACGGTGTTAATCCGGGTCTATGGACCCTATTTACCAATGGTTCTTCCAATATAAAAGGTGTCGACTTAGGCATAGTCTTAATATCACCCACGGGTGAAAAGACACGGCAGGCTATCAAATGTTATCCTATAACTAACAGTGAGGCAGAGTACGAAGCTGTTATTGTAGGATTAGAACTTGCATGAGAGCTTTCAATCGAGAAAATCTTGATCAAAAGTGATTCCTAACTGGTAGTGAATCAGATGTAGGGGATGTACATCGCTCGAGAGACTCGGATGCTACAATATTTGGAAAAGGCACAAGAGCTCGTGAGACAATTCAAAACATGGAAGGTAGTACAAATACCTAGAGAGGAAAATGTTGAAGCAGATGCATTAGCTAACCTCACAGCAGTCACGGAAGTAACAAACAAGGACAATGCAATTGTCGTTCATCTATTCCATTCAGCGATCGACCAGGGCAGAAATAAGGTAACTTTCAACAATTTAACCTGGGATTGGAGAAACAAAATCCTAAATTTTTTACAGAATGGCACCATACCTGAATACAAGAAAACAACTCAAGCACTTTGCCGCAAAGTTGCACGGTACTGCCTCATTTGCAACTCGTTATATCACAAAATGTTCGGAGGGCCCCTAGCAAAATGCCTCGGACCTAATAAAATGGAGTTTTTGATGAAATAAGTCCACGAAGGACACTGTGGAAATCACTCAGGGGCGAGATCCTTAGTGAAAACTTTAATCAGAGCTGGATATTATTGGCCTAAGATGGAAGAAGAGGCCGAGGACTTTGTATCTAAATGTGACATGTGCAAAAGGTTTGCCAATAACATGCATCGACCAGCGGAATTATTACATCCCATAATATCCCCATGGACCTTCATGAAATGGGGGAACATAGTGGGACCTCTTCCCACAGCTAAAGGACAGGTACAATTTTTGCTCGTGCTAACCGACTATTTTACAAAATGGGTAGAGGCAGAAGCGATCAAACAGTTGCGAGAAAAGGAAGTTAAAAGTTTCTTATGGTGAAACGTAATATGCCTCTTTGGGATACCGAAGGAGATCTGTGTTATAATGGCCCACAATTCATAGGCTCCCAAATCACAGAATTCTTCGAAAGCTGGCAAATTAAACGGATCACTTCAACGCCATACCATCCCGTGGCTAACGGTCAGGCTAAGTCAATGAATAAAGTCATCATCAACAATCTGAAGAAGCGGCTAGATAGAGCCAAAGGAAACTGGTCTGATGAGTTACCAGCGGTACTATGGGCATACAAGACAACTTCAAAAACAGCCACGGGAGAAACTCCGTTCGCGCTTGTCTATGGCTCAAAAGCCTTAATACCTGTAGAGATTGGCGAACCAAGCTTAAGGCTTACAACAGCCGCGGAGGAAGCAAACGAAGACGAATTGAGGACCAATCTGGATCTGCTCGAACCACGGAGAGAAGCAGCACTGATATCGATGGCAGCTCAAAAACAAATCATAGAGCGTTATTACAACCGAAAAGCTCATCTCAGGTACTTCAAGATTGGGGACTTCGTCCTAAAAAAAGTCTTTCAATCAACGAAAAAAGCAGGCGCAAGAAAGCTAAATCCAAATTGGGAAGGACCCTACAAAATCTGAGGCATAGCTGGGAAGGGCGCCTACGAGTTGGAAGCTATGGAAGACAGAATCCTACCAATAAGTTTCAATGACATTCACTTGAAGGAGTATTACTTTTAAGGAAAAGAAGTGCCCCCAGTCAGGTATCACACGTTCGATTTTATTTTGAAAATTTGAAATTTTACTCACCTTTTTAGATGATAGGCATAAATCTAACCCATCACTAGATGATGATATTAGACCTGCAAAGACGCGAGGAAATAACTAAATTCCTGGTCTAGGGTTACACTTTCTGATGGACATTTTAAAGGGTTAAGCAGTCATCATCTAAAAATTATATACCTTCGAGTCCCGTATGTTTTTCCTTTTCAGGGAAAGGACCACAAGGAAGGAATAGTCAAGTGCTCAAGATTTCATTCTTCAAAGCTCAAACACTTGGGGGACTATACAGTATGGAAGGCAAAAATGAAGCAAAAAATACTATCAAAAAGTCAAAGCTCGAGCTTGAAGATCCATCTATCCAGCAAGCTAAGTGATACGAGCAAAATCGAAAGAGCCAAAGACTCGAACACAAAGCCTAATCCAAAAAACCTTCGAACATGTTAAGATTAAAAGGCAAAATGTTAGCTACGAGGAAGAAATGCACATCTTTGTACTTATTCAAAACAGTTATGGATAAAAGATCATCACCATTGTACTCATTCAAAACTGTTGTAACTAAAAACAGTTACGAAATCTTTGTACTCAAATAAAAAATTGTTATCAAATAAAACAGTTACAGATGAAAGATCAAAATCCTTATACTTGTTCAAAAAACTGTAAAACAGTTACGGATGTAAGAGCATTTCCCTCGTGCTTATTGAAAACTGTTGTCAACAAAAACAGTTACGGGTGAAAACCTCAATTTGAATAAAAACTGTTACGAACGAAAAACAGTTGCCCTCTTGTATTAACTCAAAACAACTGTTACATACAGAAAACAGTTACGAAATACAAGTGTATATCAAATCTGTTAAAAGAAAACAGTTGCAACATGAGTTTTAGATGATAATCAAACATATGTAAAATGTTGTGAAATTCCAAACAAAACAAAAAAAAAACTTTCCTTAGAATCATTCTTAAACACGTGAAAAATTCCTATCACTCTATTGCATTATTACACCTTTATGAAGTTGAGACGTCTTCTTCATTAAGTGTCGATCAGAAAGGGCCCTCTTTCACAAATTATGCCTACTATAAAAAGGCACACATTTTATATGACACCGTGTCTATTACGAAAAGGTGTGAGTAATCTAAAGAATTCTATATGCAAAACTCAGAGGTAAAACTAAAACCTCGAAAAATAAAGCATGCAAAAGACTTAAAGAGTAGAACAGAAACTCAACAGAAAACAAAAGTCATACTTGCATTAATATATTAAAACGGCTAAGTAAAAACTAAAGTATACTTAGCCGTAGATTTTTTATATACATTGAGGTGCCCCTAAGTTGTCATTTGGGGACTTTAGAGAGATCCAAAGTTACCCCCGATGGGACTGGGGGTAACCACCAATTGAGACAAAGATAAAAAAAAGGGTGAATCAACATCTTAATCTTCTTGAGGAGGGGGATTGACTTCTTCATCAGCAAAAGGAGTAAGAGCAGCTTGGGACGAAGAGGCTTGGACAGCAGGAGTCTCACCTTCAGGTGGGGAAATATCCAAACCTTGTTGAGCCTTTTCCATGGCTTCCTTGATCTTAAAAATTTCAGCATTAAGGTCCAAATCTCCCCGACTCATGTCCGTCAATGTATCGAGGCGAGAATTCATGTCCGCCAACTAACATCGAAAGCTGCCGCCTCTTCGAGACTTTCATAATCTCTCTCCCATATCTGAAGCTCAGCTCTTAACCCATCCTTCTCAACTTCAGCTAGCTTCATGGGCAGCCCTCAAAGGAACAATTGACTCCTCCAAAAATTGGGTTTTGTCTAAAGCAATGCGAAGATCCTCCTGAGTCCGGGTAAGTGACTGCACAAGCTTGCCTGAGTATTCCTCCTTCTGCTCTAGTAAGGCTTTCAAGCTCCTAACGTCTTCCGAGGCACGGGATAATTGCTCAACAAACGAAGACTCAAGCATTCTCTTGTCTTTGTCCGCTTGGTTAGAAGAAGCCTTCTCTACTGCCAACTCCGCAGCCACAACTCTCATCTGCCGCTCTAAGGTATTCTTTTCTTCTTCTAAGACTTCCAGGTCGAGCCTCAGGCTTTCATATTGCCCCTTCCAATTCCCTGCTTCAGCATGCCACTCCTTTTGCTCTTGCTCCATGTTAGAAATCCTCTTCATGAGTTTTGGGTATAAGATTGATCTACAAAAACAAAATCAATTAGATACGGTAATTACATGCATAAGAATGAGATACAAAAGAATAAATGTTACCTTCAAGGAGGAATGCACAACCTCATTAGCCCATGTAAGAGAACTGTGACTTTCTAGCTTGGTCCTCTCTGTTGGGACAATCAAAGGCTTCAGCCACACTTCGGGTTGGCCGGATTTCTTAAAAAGGCTCCCATCAGCCGGAACCTCAATTAGCACTTGCCTCATCTCCCTGCTGGAAGATCTTCTCTAACAGGAGACACGGAAGCAGGTTGAGATGAAGGAGCAACTTGCAATGAAATTTGTGGAGCTGAAGAAGTCTCAGGCACGAAAACTTGAGGAGTTGAGAAAGCCACGGGCAAGGCAGCAGCGGGAGCAGAAATGGCCAAAGGAGCAGTGTAAATAGCTGGAACGGATGAAGAGATTTCTCTAAAGGAGGGAGCAAAAACAGCCAAAGGCGCCTCATTAATAGCAGGGCCAAAACCTTCATGGAATATATGATCCACATAATCATGAACAAGAGAAGAAGAAGAATCCCCGGGGGTAGAAGGTCTGACATCAGGTACGGAAGACACTCCCACGGGTGTAGACTCATTGTCTGAGACCACTCTTCTTCTACGTGACCTGTGCACCAGAATGCCCTCCTCCTCCTCTTCTTCTTCTTCTTCTTCTAAGGTCTTATACCCACTAGCTTTCCTCTTGGAAGAAGAGGAACCAGTAATAATCTCCTGGTCCTGAGCCAAAGACATCTTCGGAATGGATGCAGCAGACATCCCTCGAGCAGAAAACCCTGTCAAAAGGAAAAAAGGTTAAACAAACGAAGAAAAGAAGCTCGAGTAAGGAAAAGAAGCGAAAACAAAAGTTTCACTTACCATGAGTCTTCACTTTCCAATCGTACTTCACGGAGAAGTACTTCCAAGATCTTTCCTCCAATGGAGAAACCGACAACAGATTTTCTACCCCATCACGGATACGGGAGACATTCTCAACAGTACCCATGATTGCTGAAAGAGGAAGAAAATAGCTACGGTGTTAATAAAACACTTAAAGAAAAGAGAAGAAAAATAACAGATGTGAGCTAAAATGTACTCACGTGCGCGATTCCACTTCTCAGGGAAGGGAAGATTTTCCTCGCCCACTAAACCGGCAATGGGCACAACAACGTACCGAAGGTACCAACCTCTATACTTATCATCATCAGAGGTTACCAACACTCTTTTGCTCCTAGCAGCCAGAGTGAAAACCCCTTGACAAAATAAGGTAGGATAATAAAGATGAATTAGGTGATTGAAGGAAAAAGGAACCGAGGCTAAAGAAGCTAAACATCTAAGACACGTGACAACCCGCCACACAAGAGGACCAACTTGTCCTAAGCAAATGTTGAAGAAACAACAAAATTCGATGATGACTGGATCAATAGGAGGTCTAAACCCTAGAGTAAAAGGGTAAGTGTAAACAAAAGAATACCTCGTCTTGTAAGATGTTATTCTTTGATTACTATTCGGAATAACAATGGGAAAATCAGACTCCCTACGAACATTCCCTATGAACAAGGGGAATCAAACCTTCGGTAATAAGAGTGGCATATCTATCAACACTATCAAGGGATAATGACTGGTCTACAAGAGCCTACTATCCCTAGTGAAGGTAAACTTAGTAGGAATGATTTCATCAACTCGTGGTTCGCGTAGGGGTTCGTGATGTTCTCTGCCCCTGGACAGAGATTTGGAAAACCTAGCTCTTGGGGAGACTAAAGACCTAGCAGAAGGAGGGGAAACAATCTGAGAAGAAGAAGAGCCTCTCAAAGGAGTATAGCCTAAACTCCTCAGTCTACCACCCCTCTGACTCCGAGTCGGAGCGGAAGAGGGTGTCAACTCATCAACGTTTATAACTCTTTAGATTTGTTTGAAGAAGACATATCTACAGAGGCAAAGAAAAATGTTCTTTACAAATGAAGTTTGGAAGTTAGAAGCTTTTCGTGAAAGAAAAGGAAAAGGGAGTATTTATACTCGAAGACAACCATCAAAAAATGAAAAAAAAAAAAGCAATAATGTAAAAACCATAATTGAAGATGTCACTTCGTGACTGATGCAGCCACAAGAAAGACCTACAAGGCGCTGAATAATTGCAGAAACAACCCAAGAATTCCATGTGGCATAAGCATTAAATGGAAGTGACAAGCGACGCTTACGTATAGGAAAAGATACAATGATTCGAGCAAAGCGGCGGCAAAATATGCCCACCATAAATGAGTATCCACTTACCAAATATTAATTGATAAATATATGGTAAGTGGGGGGACTATCTGTATTGGTAAAAAAAGAGCTTCACATGTATAATAAATCTTGATGACTCAGTAGTCTATGTGGAGAAATGAAGATACGTCAGCTGGACGGGACTCTAAGAAGAGGTACGAGGCAAAGAGGCACGGCAAATCACATCCATGGGTTAATTAGCTACGGAAGTCTCAACCTGGTTGAGAAGATGAAGAGACACGGTCAAAAGTGTATTTGGACAGAATAAAGGGCAGATTCAGAGATCTTCAAATTAGAGATCCATACGTTACACAATATTCACGGTTGATTCATTGTAACGTTACATTAGAGTCATTAATGCTCAATCACCAAAAAAGGTAGACGTTATGTTAGGAAATTTCCTATATAAAGGAGAAAAAAGACATTCGAACTACTATTGCAATATACTTACTTTTTGTGCATCTTACTGCTTTCCATTTACAAGTTTGCCTACAATTATAATCTTATTCTTTGGTTATCAGAAACCCGTGTTCTTCTTAAAATAGCTTTGGGAAAAGAACCCAATTATTTGGTTAAACACCGTTATTAAAGTCACCCACTATGACTTGGTCCCGATTATTATCAACTACAAGAACCTTCTAGCACATGAACACCATCTCAAAGAAGCACTCGACTGAGTCACTTTCCTTGCAACCCGGATCTACACGAAGAAAAACCCTGGGCCTCCCCCAATAAGGCCAGTTATACCACACATCTCTCAAATCATTTGCTCAAATTACCATTTTATTCCTTTCCCCTAGCTGTAATAGCTTGCTAATACGCTGATAACCCGAAACCCCATGAGAAGATAATCCTGTAAACCAATCTCAGGCGGTGGGACTCTCCCACTTAGCCTGAAGCTACTCCTTGCACAACTCTGGAACCCACCAAAATTCTTTCTTCATTGCTGACATGATCTTGCATAACCAACCGTCAAATTCCTCTAAATTCTTCTGTTACATTTCATGAACACTCTGAATCTCTAGCATCATTCCTATATTCGGCCTCTTACCGAATAGTCAATAGAATTCCTCGCAGAAACTTTGCCAACCATACAACCGCTAATCTGCTCAGAGGAGATAAACCACCAATGGAAATTACATGACGACACCCTCCAACGTCGTTGCACGGGGCACACTCACTATGACTTTAATACCCCATCCTAAGCTCGTTCTCATTCGCCAACTGCACCAGTCCGTTCACTCTTTATGGACATCGTCTAAATGTGCGACAACATCTTCCAATTCCAAGCTATATTTCATCCTTCTTCGTACCAAGCAACTCCTTCATGTTGCATCCCATCTCCCGTCGCAATAGCCAACATTTCAATTTAAGCCCGTGGACCCAATCACCGTCCACTAAAATTCTCATATCACTCCAAACTTCTCCTCAAGATGTGCATCTATCTTACCACAGAACTCATATGCTACGTTGCCACTCTCCCACTTTGGTCAAACTCACTCCTTTAAACAACTGCTCGACTTCCGCTTGTTACACCTAGCCTTCTAGAAATTTAACCATTGCCTGACACTCCCCACATATCTTTCATCATCGTATGCTGCCCAGTTGTTACTTCAAATAAATATCAGTCTCTGTAGCACTTAAACCAGCAGACCACCACAACTTCAAAACCCTCTGAAGATCATCTTCCTCGAGCCGCTTGCATTAGAAATGCTTCTTCAATCATGAACCACTGCACACCACGATCTCTGACAGCCGCTTCTTCAATACTACTTCACATTACTCTAACCCAATGCGACCGAAGCAACCATAGCATCGGCGAACTTAACACATCCTATTCGATCAAAGATGACGATGCCACATCACATATGAAGATTCCACCTCACTTGAAAACACCATGTATTATTACTCTATCAACCCAAACTCGAACAATTCTAGTCCAATTGCCTTTCCTCCAGCGGAAATAAAATACCGAATTACGGAATCATGTTCTGAGTAGAACTCCTATCAAGTCATTCATTGCCCTGACGTATGGGCAAGCATCCTACCATCCCATCAATATTGTGCGATAACCAATCATAAGCATCATATCAAATCTACACATAGCCTCAAAGCTCTCAGAATTGCAACTACCGAGCTGAAACCACATAATATCCTTCCGCAAAGCAACGATAGCCCCAACCATCCGTGTATGGAAAAACCTCACGCACCATAACTGTAGTACCATTAGGATTCCTCAAATTCCCGATTTATAGCAAGCGCTTCGTGTCGCATAAGATTGAGTAGGAAAGAAACATAGGCATAAGCCTCAAAGGAATCAAATCGCACGATGAGGAATCAAGAAGGGAAGTACTCTTAACAGCCTGTAACCTCTCGAAGATAAGTACAGATGTCTCTGTACCGATCCACAAGACTCTACTAGACTTTCTCATGACTCGTGAGACCTAAGGAAACCTAGTTCTTTGATACCACGTTGTCATGACCCGAAATCCATCAAGGTCGTGATGGCGACGGACACCACAGTCAGGCGAGCCAACACTCAATGGTTAATTAAATTCGTATTTTAGTATTTTGAAAATCGTTACTTTTTATTTTATTATATGAAGATCAAATAAAGTTACCGAGTAAACAACAATGTTTTAAATAATTCAATCAACAAATACATCCCAAAGTCATCCCAGAACCCGGTGTCGCAAGTGCATGAGCAGTTTCTAAGAAAAACTAAATGAAATACAATAACCATCCAGAATACAAATGGGACAGTAAAGAAAGTACAATACATCCGAGGAAGACTCTGTTGGCTGCGGTTCGTCTCGAGGGGAGCAACTCTCCTAAGTCTCCAGGTCAGCCACATCACTGCGTCAAGCGGGGCCACCAGATATAAATGTACTTGTGCAATAAAAAATGCACAACAAGTGTAGTATGAGTATGAAAACAAAGTGTACTCAGTAATTATCTCGCCTAACCTCGAAGAGGTAGTGACAAGAGGTCGACTTTGACACTTGTTAGAGGTCAATTTAATATAAACAAGGGTGACACTAAGCATGGATGTCATAATTAATTAACAAATAGTGACGGGAAGGAACAATTTCTTCCATAACTACAAATTTTAAATCTTTGTCATTTCAGTTGACAACTTATAATTCAAGGACAGTAAACAGTTCAAATCACAGAAAGTACTCAACCAATATCATGCGCAAGTAGTGTCGAGGGTCGAACGGCCCGAACCAACATAAATGTAAATTGTGCACTGCCAAAGGTTCGAACGGCGCAAACCATAGATGCATCTATTAACCTGTCGTGGCGTACGGCCCGCTCCCATGAGAGTAGTAGAAAGAATCACTCCGCTCGCAGAATATAAATTTGCGAAGCGGTCACACATAACACAACATTTTTCTTTAAATCCTTTTCCAAAATAACAATTCGTTTGAAAACATTAAGTTCTAGGATTTCTCGAAAGCAAGCTTTCGTACAAGGAAAGTTATAAGGCATATAATTCAGTTAACGGAATTCACAAGGCATGGAGTGAACCTAAATACCCGGACATAACAAGAATAGTCACTACGCATGGACTCTCGTCACCTTGTATGTACGCAGTCCCCACAAATAATGGCACATATTTAATTACTTCACCTATGGGGACAATTCCCTCTTACAAGGTTAGAAAGGAGACTTACCTCGCTCCAAAGATTCATAACCAGCTTCCAAACCCTTACGGCGACTCAAATTGATGCACCACGCCCAGAACTATCCAAATAATGGGCAAACCAATAAAAATATACTCTAATACTTATAACGGTTCAATTTATATAAATTCCCAACTCCACTCAGAAAGTTGACAAAATTTCCATCAGACCCACGTGCTCGGGTTCTGAAATTTTTCGAAAATAAAGATTACCCATAACTTTACGAAATCAAATATATAATTGTCTTTCAATTTCATGCCCGAATTCGTGGTCAATATCTAAAAATACACATTCTAGGTCTTTCTTCAAAATCCCAAATTTCTACTAATTTCCATGACCAAATCTACATACAAATGTTGTATTTAACTTGAAATGAGTAGGAACATCTTACCTTGACATAGATGACGAAAATACCCACTTGAAGCTCTCCAAAAATCACCCAACCAAGAGAAAAATGAAGAGAAATGGACAAATCCCGTCTATTAAAACACTTCGTTGCCCAGGAATGGTCTTCATTGCGTTCGCGACATCACCTTCTCGAACACGGAGGGCAAAACTCACGCGCCCAATTTCTGAACTATGCGAACACGATTACAGACACGTGAACGTGGACCCCTGTCTTCCTAACCCTACGCGAACGCACTCCTATACACGCGAGCGCATATAGCATTTTCCTCCTTGCCCAGAATAGCTTATGCGTTCGCGACACCCCTCACGCGAACGCATTGAAGAACACCAGCACCAGAAAATTTGATCCTTCCTAAGTCCAAAAATTATCCCGTTGAGCATCCGAAACACACTCGAGGCCCCTCGATACCTCGTCCAATCACACGACTCAGTACCATAACATCCCACGGACCTGCTCGAGGCCTCAAATCACATCCAACAACGCCGAAACCATGAATCACACTCCAATTCAAACCTTATGAACTATGAACTTTCAAATCACGTCTGATTGACCTCAAATTTTTCACACAAGTCATGTTCAACATTACGGACCTAATCCAACCTCTGGAATCGGAATCCGACCCCGATATCAAAAATTCCACTTTCGGTCGAACTCCTGAAATACCTTCAAATTTCTAACTTTAGCTAAATGACCTACGGACCTCTGAATCTACTTCTGATCGTGCTCCCAACACCAGAATCACCATACAGAGCTAGTCCCACACTCAGAACCCCAAACGGACATCAATATCATTGAAATGCACTTCAACCCAGACTTATGAAATTTCTTCTAAAATGCTGGCTTCCACAACATGCGCTGAAATGCTCCTGGGTCATCCAAAACCCGATACGAACATACACCTAAGTCTGAAATCATTATACGAACCTGCTGGAACCTTCAAATCCTGATTCTGAGTTCGTTTACTCAAAAATCCAATCTTAGTCAATTCTTCCAACTGAAGGCTTTCGAAATGATAATTTTTCTTTTCAAATTGACTCCGATTTTACCGAAATTCAATTCCGACCACGCCTACGAGTCATAATACCTAAAATGAAGCTGCTCATGGCCTCAAACTACCGAACAACGATCTAGAGTTCAAAATGACCGGTTGGGTCATTATATTTTGTTTATTTGTTGCATGTACTGTTTAATTGTTATTATTCTCTTATTGCTTTATTATACATTGTATCCAGGTTATGTTATAAATGCCCTGTCGTAGCCTCGTCACTACTTCGTCGAGGTTAGGCTCGACACTTACCAGTACATGGGTTCGGTTGTACTGATACTGCAATCTGCACTTCTTGTGCAGATCCAGGTACCCGCTAGAGCTAGGTGAAAGTCGTAGCTGATATCATTCACATGGATACACGAGGTAGATATGCTGGCGTCCGCAGATTCCTAGAGTCTTCTCCTTATTAGTTATTTATTGTTTTATTTCATTCAAAACAGACATATGTTTTCCTTCAGCCAAATACTTGTAGTATTCTTTAGTAGTTCGTGAATTATGACACCAGACCCTGGGTGGTTATATAGTTAGTGTTAGCTCGTGGTTCGTTTCATCTTATCGAAATTATTCCTGATTACATTTATTGGAAAGTATTAGATTTCCTTCTTATTTTAAATTGTTCTATTGTGTGTAAGTAAACTTTTAACAGAAAATGTTAGTTAAGTAATAACATTGGCTTGCCTAGCAAGTATGGTGTTAGGCGCCATCACGATCATGTGGGTTGGGAATTTGGGTCGTGACATGTTGGTATCAAAGCACTAGGTTACATAGGTCTCACGATTCACGAACAAGCTTAATAGAGTCTGAAGGATCAGTACAGAGACGTATGTACTTATATATCAGAGGCTATGAAGTTAGGAATATTGATTGAACTCTTCTGTTCTCTCGCAGATGGCAAGAACACGTGCTTCTTCTTCCGCTGACTGACAACCAGGTCCTCCAGCAGCAGCAACTCCCACAAGGGGCAGAGGCCGAGTCCATGCCAGAGGCCGAGGCAGGGGCAGGACTCAGCCCATTGCTCAGGGAAGCAGCCCTAACTGTGGAGCCTCAGATAGAGATTTATGAGGGGGTTCTAGCTCAGACCGTTCCAGCGGGACCAGTTCAGGTCCTAGAAGGGTTTATTGCTACCGCGGTGCTTCAGGACACGTTGGTCCGATTAGTGGGAACTATGGAGAGTGTAGCCCAGACTGGCGTACTCCCCGTGGAAGCAGCCGTATCTCAGACTGGAGTAGGGGTTCAGACTCCTGCTATCCACACTCCTGAGCAGAATACTCCCTAGATTCAGACCCCAGCAGCCAACCCAGTTGGGGTAGTTCAGCCAGTTGTTGCAGCACCGCTTGTTGATAGGGCAGTTATGTCCGCTGATGCTTTGTGGAGATTGGACAGATTCATCAATCTTTTCCCTGTTCATTTCAGTGGTGCTATTTCAGAGGATCCTCGGCAATATCTTGACAGCTGTCATGAGGTTCTTCGGAACATGTGTATTTTAGAGACTAATGGGGTCGACTTCGCTGCTTTTCAGATGATTGGTTCCGCCAAGAAATTGTGGAGGGATTATTTGTTGACTAGACCAGCTGGATCACCTGCTCTGACTTGGGATCAATTTTCACATCTCTTTTTGGAGAAGTTTCTTCCTATCACTACTAGAGAGGAGCGCCGCCGCCAGTTTGAGTGTCTTCAGCAGGGCAGCATGACTGTCACCCAGTATGAGACTCGATTTGTGGATTTGGCTTGGCATGCTATTCTTTTGTTGCCTACGAAGAGAGAAAGGGTCAGGAGATTTATTGAGGGCCTTGCTCAACCAATCAGATTGCAGATGGCTAAGGAGACAGGGAGCGAGATTTCCTTTCAAGATGCGACCAATGTGGCCAGAAGAGTTGAGATGGTACCTGGACTGGGAGGTCAGGGTTCGGACAAGAGACCTCGCCATTCCGATAGATTCAACGGTGCCTCGTATGGAGGCGGGGATACTCAGGGTAGAGGCCATTATTCCAGGCTATTTAATTCAACACTTCAGACAACCCATGGTGCTCAGGTGGTCGTGGCTCCTACTTGCCTTATTCTGATCAGCCACCCCCTATCAGAGCACCTCCCCTTCAGATATATTATCGTGGTCAGCCAGCTCGTCAGGGTCAACCTCAGTATCAAGATGGGTGTATGAGTGTGGTGAGTATGGGCATATTCAGAGAACTTGTCCGAGATTTTTGGGTAATCACCCTCAAGATCAGAATTCTCGTGCTATAGTTCCGGCACCAGTTGCAACACCACCTGCCCAGCAAGCCAGGGATAGGGGTCAGGTAGTTAGAGGTAAAGGTCATAATGTTAGAGGTGGAGGCCAGCCTGCTAGAGGTGGAGGCCGGCTCCCTAGAGGTAGAGGTCCACATGTCAGAGGTCGTCCCAGAAACACGGTTCAGGGTGATGGGCCCCCGCCCCGATTGTATGCATTTCCATCCATACCTGAGGCGGAGTCCTCCGATGCTGTTATCACATGTACCATTTTAGTTTGCAATAAATATTCTTCAATTTTGTTTGATCCGGGGTCTACTTATTCTTATGTGTCTTCCTATTTTTCCTTGTATTTGGTTGTGCCCCGTGATTCTTTTAGTGTCCCTGTTTATGTGTCTACACCTGTGGGGGATGCTATTGTGGTAAATCGTGTGTATCATTCGTGTGTGGTCGTTATTGAGGGTCTTTGTAACGACCTGGCCGGTCCTTCCGAGAGTTTAGCCCGTTTCCCCCATTTCGGCTTCATTCCTTGTGTGGTTCATCTCTTTTGTGTGGCGTTGGGTTGGTTGACTCGGGTCCAGAGTGGTCATGGTGAGAAATGAGACACTTAGCCTCTTAAGTTGGCCTTAATAGTTGGAAAAGTCAATCGGGAGTTGACTTATAGGTAAACGACCTCAAAATGTGGATTTTATGGCTCGGATAGCTTCGTTAGGTGATTTGGGACTTAGGAGTGTGTTCAAAATGTAGTTTTGAGGTTCGGTGTAGAATTAGGCTTGAATTGGCGAAAGTTAGTTTTTGGCGATTTCCGGTCGCCAGTGGAAAATAGGCCATCGGGGTCGAAATGGAATTCCGGAAGTTGGAGCAGGTTCGTAATTTAATTTTGGATATGTGTGCAAATGTTCAGGTCAATCGAAGGTGTTTTGGTTGGTTTCGACATCTTTGGCGAAATTTGGGATTTTCTAAGTTCATAGGCTTGAATCTGCGGTGAATTTAGTGTTTTGATGTTGTTTTGGGTGTTCCAAGGGTGCGACTAAGTCCGGGTGACCATTTATTACTTGTTTGTATTTTTGGTTGGGGTCTCGAAGGGCTCGGGGTGAGTTCGGATGGCCATCGGGGAGTTTTGAAGAGTGTAAGGTTGCTGGTGTGAAATCTTCTAATGTTTCCGCACCTGCGGATAGGGGACCGCAGGTGCGATCCTAGAGAAGCGGACAAGGTTCCGCAGATGCGGAATTTGGCTGGATCAGTGAAGGTCGCAGATGCGGACGTGGGGCCGCACCTACGGAGTCGCAGGTGTGGAGGATTTGTCGCAGGTGCAGAAATGGCCCTTTAAGTGATTTTTCACAGGTGCTGACCTGGGACCGCAGATACAAGATTTAGGCCGCAGGCGCAGAACCCCTGGGCAGAAATATAAAAAGGGCCCTTAGCGAATTTTGGTCATTCTTTCACCATGCTTATTCGGGTTTGAAGATTTTTGAAGGGTTTTTGAAGAGGGAAATCGATATTTCTTCATTGAGGTAAGGATTTTGGACATAAAAACTCGTTTATATGTGAATTAAAGTCTGATTAGTGATAAAAATTGGGGGAAAACAGTGCTAAAAATAGGTAATTAGGGCTTGTGATTTCAAGACCTTAAAATGGGAATTTGAGGGGTCATTTGGACTCCGATTTCAGTGTTCTTGGTATGTATAGACTCGTGGGAGGATGAGGATTCTTGTGGTGTAAATTTTATTGTGTTCCGAGATGGGGGCTCGGGGGTCGGGTTTGGCCAATTTCGGGATTTTTGGGTAAATTTGGTAATTTTCGAATGGGTTTCATTCCTTGGAATATTATAATGATATGAATATGATTTTTGGTAGATTTGGAGCACTCGAAGGCCCAGTCTAGAGGAAAAGTAATTGAGGGCTAGGTTTTTAGCCGGTTTTGAGGTAAGTAACGTTTTCAAACTTGGTTCTGAGGGTTCGAAACCCCGAGCTATATGATTTATGATATAATTGAGGTGACGCACATGCCAAGTGACGGGCGCGCGGGCGTGCAGGCATGCACCGAGTATTTGTGGCCTGGATCATCCCATGGCATTTGTCTAGTAGCTATCATTGAACGATATCTGCACTTCTATAAATGTAGGAGTTGTGAACCTGTTAGAAATCATGTTAAGTATAAACGCTAGGCTTCACACCGAAAATGCTAAGACCCGAGTGGTCGTATATTACTATCTCATGTTGTGATTAATTGATTTCATATGCTCAGTCCTGTTATAGCATATCACTTCATACCACAGTCTTAATATTGTTAATTATATGCATACTTATCATTGTTTCGGGCTGATGGAGGCATATGTGATCCATGTGAGTGAGACTCGAGAGTAATGACTGAATGAGGCTGAGAGTCTGTTATTGATATAGTTATGATATCGTACTGCACACTGCAGTGATACTTAAATCATACCTTCGTTGGCTTGATATAGCGGTTGGGCCACTAGGGCCCCTCTGGAGTCTTTACACCCCCAGTGAGCGCATTGATGTTGAGGGATGGATTTTCCCTGGGCATGGATCGTGTCCGAAGTTGATGTTATGTGACGGATGGATTGTCCCTGGACATGGATCTTGTCCGAGTGTTGTATTCCGGAGATGGACCTTCTCCGTGGGGCTGGATTGGCCTTTTTCCTCAGTACGGAGTGACTACGGCCACCGATGATTATGTACATTCTGGTATGGACCTTTCCTGGGCCTGAGAGCCATATACGGTAATGAGTGGACTGCTGTGTGAGGGTTGTGAGAACTATGTGCATATCCACCTTGGTTTCATACATATATTTTTATGATGGCATGTAGAGTATACTGTCATACTTGGCATATTTACTCATTCTGATAAACTGTTAGCATGTCTAATTTTTGTATATTGTCTATTGTAAATTCTGAGGTTTAGTTCGTCACTACCTCTCAGCCCATAGTTTGGGTTCGTTACTTCTGAGTTAGTGTACTCACGCTACCCCATGCACCTTGTGTGCAAATCCAGGTACACCAGGACCCGGTAGTGGATACTGAGCAGATATCAGAGTTTCATTGGAGTCGTCGACGTACCAGCTGGCGATCGCGACCTCGTCTTCTCTTTCTTATTCTACATGTTGTTCTTTATTTTTAGACTATGTTGTCCATTTCTCCTTTTCCTTGCTCTATGTTATAGCAGCTCATGACTGAGTGACACCGGATCCGGGGTTGGAGATTTTAAATTTTGTTTCAAATATTGTTTCAAAACTTCAGATTATTAGTATTATCAGTAATTTCATTTAAAATTGTATTTTTTCTGGAAATTGAATTTAGCTTAGATAAAATGGGCGGCTTGCCTGGTTCTACGACATGCGCCATCACGACTCCGAAATCGGGTCGTGACAAGTTGGTATCAGAGCTCTAGGTTAAATAGGTCTCACCAGTCATGAGAAGGTTTAGTAGAGTCTTGCGGATCGGTACAGAGACATTTGTACTTATCTTCGATAGGCTACAGAACCCTTAGGAAGAATCTCACATTCTTAAACTCTATTGTGCGAATCTGTTGATTTCTGGAACTAAACTTCTGTTGTTTCATTCTCTCACAGATGGTGAGGACTCGTGCTACCAATCAGGGTGATCAGACACCAACTAGACTGGCAAGGGCTCGAGGCTATGGCTTAGGGAGGGGTGTAGGCCGCGCAGCAGCCGGGACAGCACATGTGGACCCTCCTACTATTCAGGACCAACTTCCCGTCGTTGAGATTCCAGCGGGACAGGATCAGGAACCAGCAGTGCCGAATGTGATTCCGGGTCTTCAGGAGACCCTTGCTCAGATTCTGACTGTGTGCACCAGTCTTGCACAGGCAGTCGCCATGTCTACTACTGCCGCTACTTCTCAGGCTGGGAGAGGCACTCACATTCCAGCTGCCCGGACACCTGAGCAGGTTACTCAGGGGCTTCAGACACCGGAAGCACCTCCAGTCCAACCCAGGATTTTGTGGTCCCAGCTTTGGCAGATGACGAGCAGCGCAGGTTAGAGAAGTTTAGTAGACTCCAGCCTCCGATTTTCAGTGGTACTGAGGGTGAGGATGCCCATGGATTTTTGGACAAGTGTCAGAGGATCCTTTAAATAGCAGGGATACTGGAGGCTAGTGGGGTCCTATTTATTACCTTCCAGTTCGCAGGAGCTGCACTCACTTGGTGGGAGGCCTATGAGAGGCATAGATCTGCTGATGCAGCGCCCCTTACCTGGCGTCAGTTCTCCATTCTGTTCCTGGAGAAGTATATATCGCAGCCCCGCAGGGAGGATCTGTGCAGGGAGTTCGAGGAGTTTTTCCAGGAGGACATGACCATGACGCAGTATGAGATGAGGTTCTCCGAGTTGACCCGTCATGCTATTTGTCTAGTTCCCACGGATAGAGAGAGGATCAGGAGGTTCGTTGATGGCCTCACTTATCAGCTTCTGATTTTTCTGACCAGGGAGAGGGTATCTGGCGCTTCTTTTAAGAAGGTGGTTGACATTTCCAGAGAGATTGAGTCGGTTCGTCGCCAGGAGAGAATCGAGAGGGAGGCCAAGAGGTCTCGAGGATCTGGAAGTTTTGGTAGGGTTCCTTCAGTGGGGCAGCCTCAACCCGGTAGAGGTCGTCCATACAGGCAGGCTCAGCCAGGTCGCGTAGGTTATCGTGGTGGATCAGTTGGTCATGATCCTCACAGTTCGCATCATGTGCACCCATCTTTCAGTGCCCTGCCAGCTCAGAGTATATCTTAGATACCATCGGTTCAGAGTTCATCCATGCCTGGTTCTTCTAGTGATTATCCTGGTGCTAGGGGTTCCCTTCAGTCTCAAGTGCCATTCTCCGAGAGGGGTTGCTTTGAGTGTGGAGGTGTGGGCCATATTAAGTGGTTTTGACCCTGTCTTGCGAGAGGTACTTATTAGCAGAGGAGTCATCCCGCGGCGTCATACACAGTAGCTGCACCGCCCACCTAGGCAGCTAGAGGTGGGGGTCAGGCAGGTAGGGGTCGCCCTAGAGGGGGAGGTCGACCCAGTGGTGATCAGGCCCGATTTTATGCACTTTCAGCCAAACCGGATGTGATGGTTTCTGATGCCGTGATCCCAGGTATTGTTTCAGTACGTCACGAGAAGCTTTAGTTTTTATTTGATTCCGGTTTTTCATATTCACATGTTCATCATATTTTAGCCCATTCTCTGGATACGCCCCATGAACCTTTTGTTACATCTGTTTATGTGCTCGCCCTTGTGGGTGATGTTGTTGTTACGGACCGCGTGTGTCAGTCGTGTGTGGTACCTATTGGGGGTCTGTATATGATCACGCTCAACTATGTCTAATAAAAGACTAAACGGGCGTTGCAAATATAATCTGGGGTATTAAGCCCAGAGTCGATCCCACATGGAGTTAACATATCAAGCAAGCTGTCAGAATACTAAACTTTCACTTGGTGTTATCTAAACTACTACAACTGAATGAAAATATTAAAACTAAAGATTAACTACAATAAGGTGTAAACAA
>ML358695.1:0-18399 GCA_005239505.1 Nicotiana paniculata | reverse complement strand
ATAAGTATTACTTTTATTGTTATTTATTCATTTATTATTACGATTATTATCATTATTTTATACATAAATTGTTGAGTAAACCTAACAGGTATGACTCCCTACCCGTACTATAGTAAAATTTTAATTCACAAGGGAGAATTTAAACACAAGAATTTTCATCATAGGGACCTCGTCTTTACATAATTTCCACCGTGGATCATAGCTCGTAGCTCGATTTAAACATCTCAAATCATATTAAAACGCGAGGATCTCGTCCTCAATTCTGAATCACAAGCAACATGCGTATCGTGCCAATTGAAACATTCCATTTCCTTCCTTTAAATATTTTCCGTTAAATAAAATTACAACACGTAATGATAGACACAGTTATCTCCATAGAATTTCTCAATACAAGTATTCACATAAGTAGATTTTACAGTTACGAAGCTCACTCGAGAGTGGAGCATATTAGAAGAATTTTATTAGATACGCATAACTGAATTAAGTTCAGGAAATCATCACTTTATAATAATTAGAGATTTTTCTTGTAAGGACACCATCTGGTGTAGCGACCTCAGCCAAACCTATTTGAAACCCACCCGAGCCCTCGGGGCTCTAAACCAAATATGCACGCAAGTCTAAAAGCATCATATGGACTTGCTCGTGCGATCAAATCATGAAAATAACATGTAAAACTATGAATTAAACCTCAAAACTCATCATTTTCATCAAGAACACTTAAAGTTCATAACTTTTCAACCGAATGTCCGAATCACGTCAAACGAACTCCGTTTTTCACCACATTTCATAGTAAACCTTTAAATACTATAACAAATCATTACTCGGCTCCGGAACCAAAATATGGGCCCGATACCAATGGTTTCAAACATTAATTCTTTTCTTTATTTTATTAATATTTCAGCAAAATAATTTCTTTCAAAAATTGATTTCTAAGGCTTAGGACCTCGGAATTCATTTTCGGGCATACGCTCAAGTCCCATATTTTACTGCGGATCTCTCGGGATCGTGGGAACACAGATCCGGGTCTGTTTACTCAAAATGTTGACCAAAGTCAACTATAATCAAATTTAAATTCTAGAAATAACTATTTCTCATATTCACATAAAAGTTTTTCGATTTCACGCCCGGACTGCGCACGTAAATCGAGGTAATTAAAATTAGTCTTTTTATGGCTATTAAGCCTAGAACGGAGTCTAAATTTATAAAATGACCCCTTGGGGACTCGCACAAAATTTTACAATCATAATTGAGTCCTTTAATTAGTCTGGGGACTCGCCCTCTAGATATATGAACCAAATTAGGAGTATGACGGGCTAACTTATCAAACCTGATGGCATGTCCTGACACCGTCATGATGACCTGACGCAACCGTTCAAACCCTATGCGCCACGCATTATAGAGAGTTCGAGAAACAAACTCTTATAATAAAATTTATGAGAACTGAGTGAAGTAGTTGATGTTGCAATGGCTGGTCGCCCTCTTTGTAGGCTTACGACAAACACCAGCAGCCAATTTCTTCTTGTACTATGTTGACTCAACCCTACTGATGCACAACGATCCCAAAAGTACAGCTCTATCAAGATAAATCTTTGCACGAACCATATAGTCTAGAAGCTTGTTAACCACTGTACTTTCTATGGAGCACCCCAAAATCCGCAACCGTGACTTCCACGCTGAGTAAGCCTTCGCAATTCCCAGTTTTATCTCTTGCAAAATCTCAGGCCTTTACCTTCCAAGGCAAACCGATATAACACATGACCCCGCAATCTACTCCTTGACGGTGGACTTCCCTATTTGGCTCGAAGTCATAGGTCACAATGTCTGACAATCCACAATTTTAAACTTCACAGCTCATATAAATCAACTAGATGCCAAGGTCCGTTGCACCCCTACATGAGTCACTAGGTGATCGCTCAATACGCCCGCATCTTCAGTCAGAGCCACAAATGGTCTAGTAATTTCATAATCTTCCCACCACCTCTTGGTGGAATCTGTCATATGAAACACAGCAAAATCAACTCCATCGCTTTCAACTATTCCCTTGTTATGCAATACTGGAGTAACTATGAGTCCTTATGGAATCTAGACTAGTCCAACATGTAGCGACTGAGCTAGAACCTCCGTGTCTAGATCCATTTGAGACTGAGCTCTGCTTCTGTCTCTTCCCCTAATCGTAGCTGTCATTGGGGCTTCATTTCTTGTCCGGTTGTGGATGCTTTGCGTGTTGTCGAGATTTGTGAGAAGACAAGAATAGACAAGTTCAATCATCAATGGTAGAATAAATTCGCATGATAGTGTAGAATAGAAGTGAAATTTTTCCTAACTTCATAACCTCTGGGAGATAACTACAGACGTCTCCGTACCGATCCTTCAGACTCTACCAAGTTTGTTCGTTAATTGTGAGACCTAAGTAACCTAGTTCTGATACCAACTTGTGACCATCCAAATTCCCAACTTTAGGGATCGTGATGGCGCCTAACATCACACTCGCTAGGCAAGACAATGTTAGAGTTCGATTAACTACTTTGCATTGATTATTCATTTAGACATAAAATAAACTGAATTTAAGGATTTTTGATGAATAGTTCCAAAGATGAAATAATAATCAATTAAATAAACCGAACCACGAAATAATTATATAAATAAATCTAAGACTACCTTAGGGCCTGGTGTCACAATTCACGAACTTCTAAGATTACTACACATAACGGGCTGAAAGAAATAATATAACTGTTTTGAGAAAAATATAAAACAGTCTCTACGAACTAAGAGAAGACTCTCGGGATATGCAAACGCCGGCAGATATACCTCGTGTCTCCGAAAAATAGATAGCTGCTCTAAATATTTCTACTGCTGGCCAGTACCTGGATCTGCACAAAAGAGTACAAAGTGTAGTATCAATACAACCGACCCCATGTACTGAGTAAGTGCCGAGCCTAACCTCGACGAAGTAGTGACGAGGCTACGACGGGGAATTAACAATATAACCTGTGACGATAATATATGAAGTACGGAAGAAATCTAAAACAAATAAATAATAAGTGCAACAACAATTAAAATACCCAGTCTCCTTTTTCAGGTCTCAGCTATAACCAATTATCACGAAAATTCCAAATTTCCAAACTTTAACTTTAAATAAAAGTAGTGCAAAAATATGAAAAATAGTGAAGTAAAACATTATGTTTTCAAATCTTTGTTTTCTTTGAAAAAAATCAGTAAAACATTAGTGTCCTCCCTTATTGCTCCTTGTTGCGGCGTGCAACCCGCTCCCACATGTCCACCCTTATTGCTCCTCCCTAAATATATCACCCTTATTTCTCATGTTGCGGCGTGCAACCCGATCCCACCTGTCCACCCTTATCACTCCTTGTTGCAGCGTGCAACCCGCTCCCACCAGACATATCATATCAATTTATTTATAAATTTCACAATTCAGGCCAAGCCTTTCACAAAATTTTTGTCTCAACAATTATAAATAAGAAACTGTATTTTCTCATAAACTTCATCAATATCCTCTCAACCATGAAACCGACAGGAACATAAATATGTATCTCGTAAAACAATGCCGAACTGCTCAACCTTTATGTACCACGAGGGAAACAAATACACAGGCAATACTCTTTCAAAATAACTACAACAAGACTTAACAACAAAGTAATAAAGCCAAGTAGTCGTAGAAACAATAATGAACCTAGAACAATTAAGACACGAATCAATTAAATTGAAAACGGGGAAGGGATCATGTTTAACAGACAATTTGGTGGAGCATAGATACTCGTCATCTCACCCATACACCACACACATGCAAATTCACATAGCAAGTAAGTCGGGGATTCCTATTTTCTCAAGTCAAGGTTAAGCCAAGCATTTACCTCAACTTCGCAGGCCACTCACTACTCAATTACAACTTTTCATTTTGAATTCACATCCAATACACTCGAATCTAATCACAATTAAGTTAATATCATTAATTAAGGCTAAAGGAACTAACTTTATTGAAAATCATAATTTTTCTAAGTTTTCTAAAGAAAAAGTGGAAACCCGATCCCGGGCCCGCTTAGTCTAAACTCCGGGTTAGAACCAAATTACGTTTACCCATTCACCCACGAACCCAAATATACAATTAGTTTTGAAATCCGACCTCAATTCGAGGTACATATTCAATTTTTAAAAAGTTCCCTAATTCTACCCAAACCCTCAATTTTTACCATGAAAATTCTTAGTTTTTGATTTAAAAGTGATGAAAAACAATGAGTAATTGAAAGAGTAAAGTTTAGAATTGATTAACTATGACTTGGAGATGATATTTGGTGAGAAATTCGTTACTAGGGTTGTGGGGTTCGAAAATTTGAAGAAGAAGAAGTCTGCCCGTTTTATATATATTTTTCTGCCAGCTATTCTGCCTCGTTTCTCATTCTAAATGATCTCAAAACTTATTTTTTATGTGTCCAATGGATTCCTTATGAAATTCTAGTCAAGTTAGACTTTTGAATCACTCAATTTTACCTTATAATGAAGGAGATATGTAGGTTTTAATATTTGCAAATAGTGGAGATTTTTAATACGCCGTTAGTGGCAATTTCGTAATTAACCTGAAAAATCTGGCAACCTTAGTAAAATGACCATAAAATCCTCATACGATATTCAAATTCGATGATTCTTTTTGCTACAGGTCCGTAATTACGATACAGATCTAATACTTCATTCAAAATAGAAACCGGAGCTCATTTTCTTGATATGATATCATTTATGCTTGAAGAAACGACGTCGAAGCATAAGAAAGAATGAGCATAACACAACCCAACCCAACCCAAACTTATTTGAAACTCATACGGACTTGTTCGTGCGATCAAATCATGAAAATAACATGTAAAACTTGAATTAGACCTCAAAACTCATCATTTTCATCAAGAACACTTAAAGTTCATAACTTTTCAACCGAATGTCTGAATCACGTCAAACGAACTCCGTTTTTCACCATATTTCACAGTAAACCTTTAAATACTATAATAAATCTGTACTGCGCTCCGGAACCAAAATACGAGCCCGATACCAATGGTTTTAAACATTAATTTTTTTCTTTATTTCATTAATATTTCAGCAAAATAATTTCTTTCAAAAATTGATTTCTATGGCTTGGGCTCGGAATTCATTTTCGACATACACCCGAGTCTCATATTTTACTGCGGACCTCTCGGAATCGTCGGAACACAGATCCGGATCTGTTTACTCAAAATGTTGGCCAAAGTCAACTATAATCAAATTTAAATTCTAGAAATCACTATTTCTCATATTCACATAAAAGCTTTCCGGTTTTACTCACGGACTACGCACGTAAATCAATGTATTTAAAATTAGCCTTTTTATGACTATTAAACCTAGAACGGAGCCTAAATTCATAAAATGACCACTTTGGTCATCACATCATCTAGATACCTCCAAAATTTGTATGCTACCTCAGTGCCACATTAGCATTTGTGTTTACATGTTCAACTTTATACAAGTTGAGGTGTCTACCGTCTACTTGTGCACACCTAAAGTTGGAGGATATACTTGCCAGCTGAGGCCAAGCTTGAGAGTGTGTTTATATATTATGCCATTTTTATTCCATATTCTGTCATACGTAAATGTACATATATCGATCAATTTCAATGTTAAGTTATGCAATATTACTAATACACGCTTATTATTTATTTTTTGTATTAAACTCTAGATAAGTTATACAAAATTTAGTTTAACCAAGTACTAGAAAAGTATAATTACGTGGAGATTATATGAGTATACAACATCTTTACCTTTGGGATGAAAAAAAAAACAAATATGTGTCTCTGTTTGTCATAACATATTCAAGACTTTATTATCTATTCCGAAAACAGATATTAATTTCTCAATTTAATTATTAGGAATTGACAATTTTATTATCGAATGTTAATGTCCTTTAGAAAAATCAATAACCTACCCTACTGAGATGTCCCCTTTAAAATTTAGTTGGTTCAACATTATTCTTCTTTTTAATGAACTAGTATATATAGAACCGACGATGTGCGAGCAATATTAAAAAATATTAATCATGTCGAAATTTGATCTAACTTAATATTTACTAAAAGGGGTTTCTGATTGCATACTTACTTTAATAATAAAAGGGTTTCTCATTACCTTGTCAAAAAATGAACTTGAAATTAGATTACTTCCCAAACACAAAATTAGGTAAATTAAGTTACTAATTTTTCCAAATAGATTATAAGTAATCTTGGTTACTATATTTCCATCAACTGAAAATTCATTGCAGTCTTTTGCTTCCCTATAAATACATTGCTAAGAACAACAGTTAAATTGCAAGATATATCAATAGTAACAGAGCCAAAGAGTTGTTGTAGTGCTATCGCAATACTTAGGAAGAGAATGGAGAAGGCAACATTTTTCCTAAAGGTTTTCTTGCTGTCTTTTTTGCTTATTTCGTTAGGTAAATAAATAATCGAGCTCTCTTTAATTTCTATATATTCGTTTTTATAGACCATAATTTCAAAAGTAATTTTAAAAAATTTCAAACCCATAAAGTAGTATACTATTAAATTTTTTATTATCGCTTTAATTTTTGAAAAAGGAAAAAAAATTCAACAACTTAGTAACTCACATTTTTTGATAAGGCCGCGGATAGAGATATAATGTCACAAATTTATTTGTTTTTTTTTCTTTCTTTTTTTGAGTTTTTCATTCGATATTCAGTTCCTGTTTTGGAGTCCGACGCATGCGGATTCGTAAGGCTCCACCGTAACCATTGGTGGGCGCTATTTAAGTATATTTCCCCTCATCCTTTATTAACTCTCGGAGAAAATGTCAATTATATAATAGTTCATATTCAACCAGGTTATAGTTACTCTTTTTAACAAGATTACGATCGTGCATTTTTTCTTAATTGATGTAACTAAAAGTTATTGTTCATTTTCAAAGATCTTTTTTATTTCTCTTTACACTATATAGCCCAATTCTTTTAGTTAATTTTTTGTTCTTTTTTATGATGAGCTTTTTTAAGTATTGATTTTAGTTTATATCACACTATTTCATGCAAAAAGAACATGATAATTAATATTTTCTTATCCAAAAATTTGTACTCCTAAACAAAATTTAGCAATTTGAAATAGTCTTTCTACCTCACACACGGAATAATAAGATTTGCGTATACCCCGTCCTCCCCAAGTGCCACTTATGAAATCACACAGAGTACGTTATTGTTGTTATTTATTATACAAAATTTTGCAATTTGCGGTCTTTTTATTTTATTTTTAATTTAATGAATTATGGTAACTCTAGTTACTTCTTTTCCAATAACTTATTCAATAATGTCAATTGGTGTTAATTAGGACAAGCAAGCAATGGACATGTGTGCAATAAGGATGATGACTGCAATGAGCAAATGTATTGCATATACGGAATTCCAGCATGTTACGTGAAAACACACAAGTGCTACTGTAAAATTCCTTCATATCCACCTACTTATAATGAACCAGAGGATCTCGAGAACGATCAAGACTGATTTATGTTTTTTTCCCATCTTTACAATGATTAATAAAAGTCACTTATCTTCATTTTGACGTTGGAATGTGCTTCACTCTTTTGGAATTTGTTGGTGGCACATCATATTGTATTTTATAATGATAGTTTTATACTTCAACACCACACAAGAAGGGGTAATTTGTGTGGTGTCCAATTTTTCGCGTGCACAAATTATAGAAGGACCTGGTTCTTCTATGTGTTCCTTATAATACTGTTGCAGAATAATAAATGCAGAAAATAAAAAACACAAATATTTTTACGTGAAAAACACCCTGCTCAAAAGGTGAAAAGAACCACGACCTACTACCCATTAGGATTTTTTTCCAATACTTCACTAAATCAGTGAGCCAAAAAAGCGTTTACAGAACTCTTGTAAACCTAAGGATTAACTATAACCCTTTGTGGCAACCAACCTCTAGCTGTTGCGACAACTTCAAGTTAACTTTAACTTGAACACTATACTCAGAGTACGTAGTACAATTGCTTCTTGATAAAGCTGAAAGGTACAATTCAAAAGCCCTACTATAATAAAACTAGAATAAAAGACAAACACTTGGAACTGGTTCTTCTATCTGGTTCATGTAGTTTCAGGTTCGCACACTTGAATCACACAGGAATTGCTTGCAAAATGCGTTGCTATTTTTCTCTCAACTCACGTTTAACTTCGGCATTTGTGCGTATATGTAAAATGAGAACATTCTGAAATATATAGAGTTAGTAGAATAGAAAATAACTAGAGTTCTGATGCTATACTCTTCCTTGGTGGAAGAGTTCTACTTATCTTTGATTTCTAACTCCTCCCTTATCTAGGATATAGTTCTTTTCGAGTAAAGAGTCCTTCTATATATCAATTATACAACCTTTTCATTTAGGAGATATCAGATATAACCACTTCAGCTTACCTACTTCATGTGCATGCCTTGTGTTCGAATCTGTCCATGTTTGTGTACACTGTGTATGGACTTGGTTCATGTTTGAGTTCCTTTGTCAATCATAAAAACAAACTAACTTAGGCCAATAAATTCCACCTTTTTAATGATGACAAACTCTTTGCTTTTTCATAAGCATAAGACATGTTTCAACTCAGATCAACATCAACACAATGTTATAACACTTCCCATTTTAAAGTCATAAATCATTAAGGACCAGATTCATTAGGTTACAAACATCATAGTCCAAAGTAAAATCACAACCTATCTCCCCCCTTTTGGTATCATCAAAAAGTTGCATAATTATGTGAGATAACCATAATTTAATCGATATCACTTATGACCACGGGGCTACTTCAAATGCAATCATGGAGTCAAGCATCATTTATAAATCTAATGATATTAGCTATCTAAGAAGTATCAACAAATAGTTAGAGCACAAAAATAGTTGATTTTCATTGATACTAGTCATCCATAAAGCATAGAAGAAAATAAAGGTACCGCATCTTGAGCAAAAAGAACAAGAAACATCCCATCCGGGTCACTGGTTTGTCTAACTAAGCTAGGAAGGTTTCAAGGCTGGGAAGGACTAGGTTCTTGGTTTCTGGACTGAAGCAGTTTCAGCATATCATGAAGAATTCCTTCATTTTCCTCCTTCTCTTTTGCAAGCTCAATGCTGAGAGCATCCTCTCAGTTTCTACTTCAACCACCCTCTTCTTTAGCCTCTTAATCTCAACATCCTTAGCTCCACTCTCTTGTACCAAGGTTCTCGCTTTGGTGTTCACATGTTCTCACTTTGGTGTTCACATGCACCTTCTTGGATGGACCATGTTCTTTGGGAGCAGTGTGATCTTCATAATCACGTGTAGTCAAGGTGTTGGCTCCAACGTGATCTTTGCTTGTACTAACATCCCATTTCTTGAGGGATACCTTGAAGTGAGCAAGTAAAGTCGTGTGAATGAAACCATAGGGTATGACAGAGTTTTGGTGCCAGTTAGGACCCTATCAAGAAGCTGGATGATAAACCCAGACCAATTAATTTGTCTACCACTATCTAGGCATTTCATAAGGACCAGGTCCATGAAGGTGGAAATGTGCCTTCTTTACTGTCTGGGAAACACGACCTTGTTAATAAATTCAAACAACACTTTGTGGGCAGGCTTTATCTCACTTTTGTACATAGACCTGGGCTGAAGCTCTTCCTCATTTTCAGCAAACTTCCTTGTAATGGCAAGTGAGGTGGGAAGATCTTTTAGGCTTGGCCATTTTATATTTTTGTAATCATTGTACCCTTCAACAGGTACTCCCACAATCTCTCCCAATTCCTTGTCGTCAAAACTCACAATCACCCCCTTCACCACACCGGTGACTCTGCCATTTTTAATCTCACAATTTGTATAAACTCCACAATCTCAGTTCTAGCCAGCCTTCCATCCATCTGAAAGATCATGCCCATCCAATCATGCAGTTGTAGTTTTTCCAGCAGCATCACCATGCCTTCCTCCTCCAAGTCCCGGAGGAGTCTACCCTTCAAGATGGTTCTTTTACCAAACTTAAGCATCATGTCCTACTCTCCATCAGATTCCTCTTCTTCTTCACTTTACGCTTCCTCTACTATTTGCACTTTCCTAGACTTTTTGGCAGACCTGGTTTTTTTTTTTGCCAAAGTAGAAGGCTCTGCATCAGCAGTCTTTGAAAATGATTTTTTTGGAAGTCTTTATTTTCTTTGCCTTTGGATTCACAACCTCCACCTCCTCTGCCTTGTCTTCATCACGAAGAACCAGGTCTATCTCCTCAATTCCAACTACCTCAACATGCTCACTCACTTTCTTCTTTCCTTTGGTAGTTGCTTTTCTTTTACTCTATGCTAGGGATCTTTCCAGTTCAGCCTCACTCTGCTTCTTCTGACTCCTTGTAGCTCTTCCTCTTGTAGGAGGAGTCTCTACAGGGATAGAAGAGGCAACATTTCTCTTTTTGTTTTCCCTAGCAGTTCCAGGGATTTTAACTCCTGAACTTTCTTCTTTTTTCGGATTGTAACTGTCAGACACCCGTTTTAGTAGGTCATCGAGGGTTCCTGCACAGATGGAATAGGTTCTTGGAACCTCTTCCTCAACATAGCCAACCCCTTAGCTGCACTAGCATCACCAGACCCACTACCCCCTTCTTCTCTCCAACTTTCTTTCTCCCCAGCAGCATCCTCACTCCACAACACCATAGCCCCAATTTCCTCATTCAACTCAACCGGAGTTGGTGAAGATTCAGTCACTCCTTCATTTCCCTTTCCACTCACATCACCTTGATCACCCTTACTCTTTTTTCTTTCTTCTTTCTATATTTACCATCAATTTCCCAGTTTCAATGGTTTCAACCCCATCTATAGTTCCAACCAAAACAAACCTGTTCTCCAGATTCTCAACAACTTTATAAATTATATCAGACACAATCTGTGAACCAGAAGTTACCTGACCTGTTTCAGATGAAACAGTTCTTCCCCCTCAGTTGTAGACTTGAATGATTCTTCAGATTTCTGGGGTTCTTCTGCCTGACTTGCTCTTAATTGCTCATTAATTTTCTTGATTTGTTCTCCTCCAGCGACTACTTTGCGTACAATCATCTTACACCTTCCTTTCTTAGAGGTGGGTGTGGTTGAAGGTGTGATAGATGGTGTAGTTGATGATTCTTTGGGTGGTGATGAAGGATTTTCAGAAAGGTTAGTCATTGATGTGTTTGGATGTGTGTGTAGAAGAGATGAGAGAAGTAGAGAGAATTTTTTGATGCCAGGAGAGCTTAGAGTGATAATGTGGGTAATGCCAAATCAACTTAAAGAGAGAGAATTTAATTAGTTAACGACAACTTTTTAGAAGCTCAGGAGTCTAATCAAATTGGGAGTCAGTTTGAAAAGATATTGGAGACTTCCCTAGAATCTAGAAAATTATGGCGTTGGGGAATCCTTATGGGTGAAACTGGTTCTTTTCGTAAAGAATAATCTTGATGGAGGTTAAGGTTAAATGTGACTCTCCTTTTTATCATGATCCAAATGCAACTATTTCAAAATATACGGAGTGGAGAGTACATACCATGTAATCTTGATGAACCAGGTTCTTCACTGAGAATTTCTTGTGTAAGTCTGAATATTCTAAGAAAATAAAGATGATATCATTAGAAATTAATGAGACATTTTAGCACATGGCACGAGATTATACTAGTGAATGTATGAGACTGCGTAAAATCTAATCTAATTATGTACAAAATTCACAAATTCTCTAACCATTTTTTGAGTTAGAACTGATTCTTTTTAGGTGATATTAATAATCCTTAATTCTAACCTATTCCTTTCAAAGTGATCTCTACTTAGAGCTTTTGTGAAGATGACAACTATTTTCTTGTCAGTAGCACAAAATTTCACAGTGATCAAACCCTTTTCATAATTGTCCCTCAAAAAGTGATGCCTAACATCTTTGTGCTTAGTTCTTTTGTGATGAATCGGGTTCTTGGTCATACTAATTGCACTGGTGTTGTCACAAAAGATGGGTATACCACAATTCCAAAGTCTATTAATTGATGTTTGATTCACAACAATTGAGCACAACATGAAGCAACAACCACATACTCAACTTTAGTAATTGATAAGGCCACAAAATTTTCCTTTTGGTTAGCCCAAGACACAATACATGAGCCAAGAAAGTGTGTCATACCTGAAGGGTTCTTTCTATCCACAAGAAAACCTGCATAATCAACATCAACATATCCCACTAAGTTGAAATTACTACCTTTTGGATACCATAGACAAAAGTCAGTGGTGCCTTTTAGGTATCTCAAGATCCTCTTGACGACAATGAAGCGAGGCTCCTTTGGATTTGCCTAAAATCTGGAACTACACTGAAAACAATGTTAGGTCTACTAGAAGTGAGATATAACAAAGAGCCAATCATTCCCCTATACAACTTCTGGTCGACAGATGAACCAGATTTATGTATATTTAATTTTGTGGATGTTGCTATAGGAGTGTCAATTTCTTTGGAGTCTTCCACTTTAAGCCTTTTAAGCAATTATTTCACATATTTCTGCTGTTGGATCATAGTTCCATTTCAATTTTGTTTAATTGTAAGCCTAAAATGAAATTAAGCTCGCCCACCATACTCATTTCAATTTCACTCCTCATTAGTTTCGCAAATTCTTTACTTAACTTAACAATAGTTGTTTCAAAGATTATATCATCGACATATATCTGAACTACCAAGAGATTTTTATCTTTTTCTTTTAAGAATAAAGTATTGTTAATTTTACCTCCTTTGTAGCCATGATCTAGCAAGAATTTTGACAATCTTTCATACCATGCTCTTGGAGCCTCTTTGAGCCCATAAAGTGCCTTGTCAAACTTGTACACATGATCACGACATTCCTTGATTTCAAAGCCCAGAGGTTGCTTGACAAACACTTCTTCCTTTAGATAGCCATTAAGGTAGGCACTCTTGACGTTCATTTGATGGAGAGTGAATTCCATGTAAGAAGCAAAGACTATTAGAAGTCTAATTACTTCCAATATTGCAACTGGAGCAAAAGTCTCATCATAGTCTATGCCCTCCGCTTGATTATATCCTTGAACCACCAATATTGCCTTGTTCCTTGTAACTGTTCCATCTTCGTCAAGTTTGTTTCTAAAGACCCATTTCGTGCCAATTACTGATCTGTCCTTGGGTCTTGGTACCTGATGCCAAACTTGACTTTTCTCAAATTGGTTAATTTCAGCTTGCATTGCATTCACCAAGTATACATCCTGCAAAGCCTTAATTGCTAGGTTCAATAATAGATAAAAAAACATAAAAAATACAAAGATTCTTCAAAGAAGATCTGGTTATGATTCCACATGTTGGATCAGTGATTATGTTCTCAATGGGATGAGAACTTTGATACTTGTAAGGTTTCACAACCAGTTGGTTTTCCCTAGATGTTCCTTCAATATTTTTTTTTGCGAAGGAACATGTTCATGCGCAGGTTCCCTCAAGGTTTAAGGATCAGTTCCTCTTTGTTCAGTTCCCCCTGTCAGGTTGCCCTGGGTGGAAGGACCTGTTCCATCACCCGCTCCTTCCTATTTTACAACTTCAGTCTGGGTTGTGGTTTCATTTGAGTCTCTTACCAGCCCAATATCATCATCATGTTCCTGCCTCTCAAAAAGAATGTTAGTTTCATCAAAAATCACATGTACACTTTCTTCTACACACATAGTTCTTTTGCTATAAATCTTATAAGCTTTACTATGTGAAGAATATCTCAAGAATACTCCCTCATCACTTATGGGATCAAACTTACCTAAGGAGTCTTTACCATTATAGTGCACAAAGCACTTGCATCCAAATGCCCTAAGATGGGATATATTTGGCTTTCTCCATTTAAGTAACTCATAGGGAATCTTCTCAATAAGAGGTCTACTCATGCACTTATTTATGATGTAGCAAGCAGTGTTCACAACTTCTGTCCAGAAGCTATGGTGCAGTTTACTAGAAAGAATCATAGTCCTAGCCATTTATTACAATATCCTATTCTTTATTTTAACTACTCCATTTTGTTGTTAGGTCCTAAGAGCAGAAAAACTATGATTTATGCCATGCTCATCACAAAATTCAGCAATTTAGCATTCTCAAAAGTACGATGATCGGACCTAATTGATGCAAGTTGATTACCTAGTTGTTTCTGAGTTTTTCTAACAAAAGAAGTGAATATGTACAATGCTTCATCTTTAAATGTTAAAAACAGTGTCCAAGTAAACTTAGAGTAATCATCAACAAGCACCATAACATATCTCTTACTATCTCTGCTCAATGTTCTCATTGGTCCACAAATATCCATATGGACCAGTTCCATCGTCCTGGTAGTGCTTACTATTTTATTTCTTTTGAAAGAGTATCTTACCTGCTTCCCCCTTGCACAAGCCTTGCAAACTTTATCTTCCTTGAAATTAATGTTAGGCAACCCTATCACCAAGTCCTTGGAGACTAGTTTGTTGAGTTGTCTAAAAAATGGCATGTCCAAGTCTTTTGTGCCAAAGGAGGGGATCATTATCCAACACACTTAAGAAAGTGAGTTCATTATCTGAAAGTGTGGACATATCCACAATATACATGTTGTTCACTCTTTTTCCCTGCAAAACTATCTTATTAGTGGTAAGATTAATCACAAAATTTTTTTGTAGAAGTGAAAGCTACCATGTTACCTTTATCACACAATAGTGATACACTTATTAAACTGTACTTTAGTCCATCTATCAAGTAGACATTTTCAATAGAGTGAGAATAAGCCTTACCTACCGTTCCAACCCCCATGATCTCACATTTCCTTTCATTTCCAAAAGATACATTACCTCATTTAAGGTTCTCAAGTGAAAGGAATTGATTCTTGCTTCCTGTCATATGCTTGAGAAGCCACTATCCATGTACCATATTTGGCTACTTCCCTTCACTTGGACCTGCAAAAATCAGGGGTTAGTATTAGGAACCCAAACTAGTTTGGGTCACTTTCAATAGGCAAAAGGATAAATCAAATTCTTTTTAGCCCCACTTGGCAGCCTATTTTTCCCTAGAACAAATATTTTTTCTTTTGACTTGCCTTCTCTTTTGTAGTGCATTCACTTTTATAGTGACCAGTGTTACCACAGTGTATGCAAATCTTGTTCCCAGGGAGTATGAGATACTTGCTTTTGCGATCCCATTTGGGTGCACAATTCCCAAAGACAAGTCCTTTTCTATTTCTACTATGATGTTCTTGTAGCCATGAAAGCATCAAATGACTTGTTCCATTTACAAATTCTGTCTAACTCATGCTTGACCTTGTTCAGATCCTCCTTTAGGACTCTTACCTGTTCATCCCTCTTACACAACTCATCCTTCATTTTTCCTATATTTTCTTCTAAAGTGAGTAGTGTGTGATCACCTGTCTTTTTACCTGTTCCTTTTCAAGTTTAGATTTTTAGATCTATGTTCTAGAACAGTTGTGTCAAGTTTTTTCAACACAGTATTTGCACTTTCTGTTTCACACGTCCTAAGTTCCAGGTTTTTGCACTTGGTTCTCAAAATTACACATTCTTTTGACAACTCTTCCTTTTCATTATTCATATCCTCAGATTCATCAATTAGCTCTAGTAGTAACTCACTAACCTTTCTTTAGACAAAAATTTAATCTTGTCTTTGAGATGAAAGATACTTACCTAAGTTTTTTCATCAGATTCTTTAATGGCCATAAGTGATCATTCATCATCATCATCATCATCTGAGCTTTATCCCCAAGCATCGACCATAGCCTTGGTTGATCATTTTTTGTTGCTTTTCTTGGGTTGAACTTGTTCTTTCTTCCTTTTCCTTTGTTCGACTCTTTCCTTCTTCCATTTAATTTGCCACAAATGATAGTTTTTGATGCGGTGATCAGTCTTTTCACACTTTTAGCAACCATCATTGGTTTGCTTCTCAGGAGCTTTTGCTTCGCTGTAGCTTCCACTTCTCGAAGAAGCCTTTCCTCTCCTCAGGTACCTCTTCAAGTCTTTGGTGATCATAGTCATTTCATCATCTTCCAGATCGGAACCCTCAATGATGGGTGCCAGTTCCTCTCCTTCTTAGGTACATCTATTTTCATGGTTTGTCTCCTAAGTTCATAGGCAATGAGATTCCTAATCAATTCATTTAGTGGGAGAGTGGCAATGTTCTTTGATTCCTGGATGGCAATTATCTTGCTTTCCCAAGTGATTGGCAAGACCCCAGTAAGTAACTTCTCAACTCTTTCTTCTTCATGGATAATCCTTCCAAGATATTTTAGTTCATTTGTCTATATAGTGAAACTTGTGTAAATTTCCTGAATGGTTTCCCGATCCTTCATAACAAAGTTCTCATATTGAGAATACACTAGAGTTCCTTTGGATCTTTTTACTTGAGTTGTTATTTCATGAGCCACTTGCTGTGTGTCCTAAATTTGCTTAGAAGTGGAACAATCTTGTATTCTGTTGTACTCATCTGGACCAAGTTCACAAACAAGCCATTTCTTGGCTTTATCATTATTCTCCCACTTCTTCAAGTCCTCAGCATTGCAACCCGCTCTTGTTTTTGGCACATCTACTACTTCAACATTTTTCTTCATGGTTGCCAGTGCACCATCGATGACAATGTCCTATTCATAATCTTCTCCTTGAATGTGATCTCTCATTCTGTTCTTCCACCAAGAGTAGTACTGATCGTTAAAGAGTGGTGGCCTAGCAGTGGATTGCCCTTCCCAATTTCCAGGTGGTGCACTCATCTTGATCTTCTCCTAAGGTGTTAGCCTCTTCAAGGATAACCTGTTCTAATACCAATTGATGTTTTATACTTCAATACCACACATGCGGGGTGATTTATGTGGTGTCTATTTTTCGCGTGCACAGGTTATTGAAGGGACCTAGTTTTTCTATGTGTTCATTATACTAATTTTGTGAAAATAAATGCAGAAAGTAAAGAACACAAGTATTTTTACGTGAAAAATACCCGGCTCAATAGGTGAAAAAAACCACGACCTACTACCCATTAGGATTTTCCCCAACACTTCACTAAATCACTGAGCCAAAATAGCATTTACAAAACTCTTGTAAACTTAAGGATTAACTTTAACCCTTTGTGCCAACCAGCCTCTAGATGTTGCTACAACTTCAAGTTAACTCTAACTTGAATAATATACTCTAAGTACCTAGCACAATTGCTTCTATATAAAGCTGAAAAGTACAACTCAAAAGCCCTATTATAATGAAACTAGAGTAAAAGACAGACACTTGGAATTGGTTCTTCTATTTGGTTCATGTAACTTCAGGTTCGGACACTTGAATTACACAGGAATTGCTTGCAAAATGCCCTGCTATTTTGCTCTCAACTGACGTTTAACTTCAGCATTTGAGCGTACCCGTAAAATGAGAACATCCTAAAATATATAAAGTTAGTAGAATAGGAAATAACTAGAGTTCTGATGCTATACTCTTCCTTAGTGGAAGAGTTTTAGTGATCTTCAACTTCTTACTCCTCCTTTATCTAGGATAGAGTTCTTTTCGAGTAAGGAGTCCTTCTCCTTATCAATTATGCAACATTTTCGTTCAGGAGATATCATATATAACCACTTAAGCTTATCTCTTTCACGTGTATGCGTTGTGCTCGAATCTGCCCGTATCTGTGTACACTGTATATGGATCTGGTTCATGCTTGAGTTCCTTTGTCAATCATCAAAACAAACTTACTTAGGCCAACATATACTACCGTGTCATCAAAAAAAATTCAGGTAATTATTTATACAAAACAGAATTAGTGATACGAAAATAAGAAAATAAGGCAAATTATCTACTACGATGGGTTAAAGTATTCTTATAGAGTATAAAAAAGGAGAAATGACACTGTATAGCCACTCTCAAAAGAATNTTATCACTTTTAGCTCGCGCAAAAAAATTATTTACATTAGATAGCCAAAAAAATGCATAAAATTTGTATAATATATATATATGGGAAGCAATTTTAATCTTAGGTAGAGGATAATTTGGTCCTATATATATACATATATATATATATATATGTATATATATATATATATATGTATATATATAGGACCAAATTATCCTCTACCTAAGATTAAAATTGCTTCCCATATATATATATTATACAAATTTTATGCATTTTTTTGGCTATCTAATGTAAATAATTTTTTTGCGCGAGCTAAAAGTGATAATACTTCTATAATGAACTGCACTTAGGGGTCGTTTGGTGGGATGCATTAGATAAAATGATGCATGCATTAACTTTGTGTATTTATAATATCTTGTTTGGTACACCTTTTGAACCTATGCATTAGTTATACACCATATTTGGTATTATCCTATGCATAACTAATGTATAGGAAACCATGACAATGCAATGGATTTTAA
>ML358692.1:0-36407 GCA_005239505.1 Nicotiana paniculata | reverse complement strand
TTTTCACACTCGTTATGGGCATTATGAGTTCTTGGTGATGTCATTTGGGCTGACGAATGCCCCAGCTGCTTTTATGGAGTTGATGCACCGAGTGTTCAGGCCTTATTTGGACTCATTCATGATTTTTTTCATTGATGATATGTTGGTATACTCTCGCAGCCGAGATGAGCATGAGCAGCACCTTAGAGTTGTCCTCCAGACTCTGATGGATAGTTATTTGTGTGCCAAATTTTCCAAGTGTGAGTTTTGGTTGAGTTCAGTTGCCTTTCTAGGCCATGTGGTATCGTCAGAGGGTGTTCAGGTGGATCCCAAGAAGATTTCAGCAGTCAGAGATTGGCCTAGACCCACCTCAGCTATAGAACGGAGTTTCTTGGGCTTAGCAGGTTATTATCGTCGGTTTGTGGAGGGTTTTTCATCCATTGCAGCCCCGATGACTAGGCTGACTTATAAGAGTGCCCAGTTCAGGTGGTCAGATGAGTGCGAGGCGAGCTTTCAGAAGCTCAATACAGCCTTGACCACGACACCAGTGTTGGTTTTGCCCACAGGTTCAAGATCGTATATTGTGTATTGTGATGCTTCATGGGTTAGGCTTGGTGCAGTGTTGATGCAGGATAACAAGGTTATAGCCTNTCTCGTCAGTTGAAAGTTCATGAGAAGATCTATCCAGTTCATGACTTGGAGTTAGCAGCTATTGTGCATGCATTGAAGATTTGGAGGCATTACTTGTATGGTGTGCCATGTGAGGTGTTCACGGATCATAAAAGCTTGCAGTATTTGTTTAAATCGAAGGAGTTGAACATGATACAGAGGAGATGGCTAGAGTTGCTGAAGGATTATGATATTACCATTCTTTATCATCCGGGGAAGGCCAATGTGGTGGCTGATGCTTTGAACCGGAAGTCAGCTAGTATGGGTAGTCTTGCCTATTTATCAGTCGGAGAGCGACCTCTTGCTTTGGATGTTCAGGCGTTAGCCAATCGATTTGTGAGATCGGAGGTTTCTAAGACTGGCAGTGTTTTGGCCCATACCGTGGCCCGTTCTTCATTGTATGACCGTATTCGGGCCATGCAGTATGATGATCGCCATTTATGTGTTTTTAGAGATAGAGTCAGACACGGAGATTCCAATAAGGTTATGGTTGATGCTGAGGGAGTATTGAGGATACAGGGTCATATTTGTGTACCTGATGTCGATGGCATTCGTGAGTTGATACTACAGGAGGCCATTGTTCCAGGTATTCTATTCATCCGGGCGCCGCAAAGATGTACTAGGACTTGCGGCAGCATTATTGGTGGCGTAGAATGAATAAGGATATTGTAACTTATATAGCTCGGTGCTTGAATTGTCAGCAGGTTAAGTACGAGCACCAAAGACCCGGTGGTTTGATGCAGCAGATTCAGCTTCCCGAGTGGAAGTGGGAGCGTATCACCATGGACTTTGTAGTTGGACTCCCACGAACTCAGAGGATGTTCGATGCAGTATGGGTCGTTGTGGATAGACTGACCAAGTCAGCACACTTCATTCCAGTATCAGTTTCGTATTCAACAGAGAAGTTGGCCAGGATCTATATGAGAGAGATTGTTAGGCTGCATGGTATGCCCGTATCCATTATATCAGACCGAGGTACTCAGTTTACCTCCCATTTCTGGGGAGTATTTCAGCGAGAGTTGGGCACCCAGATTGATTTGAGCACCGCATTTCATCCTCAGACGGACGGGCAATCCGAGCGCACTATTCAGATTTTGGAGGATATGTTGCGAGCTTGTGTTATTGAATTTGGTGGTTCATGGGACCAGTTCTTGCCTTTAGCTGAGTTTTCCTACAACAACAACTATCAGTCGAGCATTCAGATGGCTCCGTACGAGGCATTGTATGGTAGACGGTGTCGGTCTCCAGTCGAATGGTTTGAGCCGGGAGAGGCTAGATTGTTGGGTTCTGAGTTAGTCCAGGATGCCTTGGACAAGGTGAAGATCATTCTGGATAGGCTTCATATAGCTCAGTCCAGGCAAAAGAGTTATGCGGATCGCAGAGTTCGAGATTTGGTATTTATGATAGGCGATCGGGTATTTCTTCGAGTGTCGCCCATGAAGGGCGTGATGAGATTCGGAAAGGAGGGCAAGTTGAGCCCTAGGTACATTGGTCCATTTGAGATTTTCGACAAGGTAGGAGAGTAGCCTACAGAATTGCCTTGCCACCTAGTTTGTCAGCCGTGCATCCAANNAGTTGGACAAGGATTTGTCTTATGAGGAGGAGCCAGTAGCTATATTAGTCAAGCAGGTTCGTCAGTTGAGATCGAAGAGTTATCCTTCGGTTCGTGTTCAGTGGAGAGTTCAGCCTATTGAGGCAGCTACTTGGGAGTCCGAGCCCGATATGCGAAGCCGTTCTCCCCACATTTTCCACAATTCAGGTACTTTTCTATGTCCGTTCGAGGACGAACGATTGTTTTAGAGGTAGAGATGTGCAATTTAGCAGAAAGCTGTGTTCCGAGGCCCCGAAAGCCTCCGTTTATCTCACCTCGATATGCATGCGTAGCCCGGGCATGTAGACGGGAAGCTTTTATGTGGAACTGTGTTGAACTGTTGAGTTTATGATAATTAATGGAATAAAGTTGACTTTGGTCAATATTTTTGGTAAACGGACCCGGACCCGTGATTTGACAGTCCCAAAGGATCCGTAGGAAAATATGGGACCTGGGTGTATGCCCGGAATCGAATTCCGAGGTCTCAAGCCCGAGAAATGAATTTTTAAGGAAAATTATTTTCTGAAAATAATATAGACTTTTGAAAATGAAATTTGATGTGAAAAATGTGTTACGGGCCCGTATTATGCTTCCGGAGCATGGAACAGGTTGAATATATGTTATGTGAGTTATTTGTAAAATTTAGTGTAAAACGGACTTGAAATGACGAGTTTCGGATCAAAATCGGAATAATTAAGCCTTGTGAAGTTTTGAGAAAATTCTAGAAGATTTGAGGTTTTAATTCCTTGTTTTTGATGATATTTTGGTGATTTAAATGCTTGAATAAGTCCGTAGGATGATTTGGGAGTCGTACGTGTTTTTGGTTTGGAGACCCGAGGGCTCGGGTGAGCTTCGGGTAGCTAACGGGGTGTGTAAAGGGTAAAAAATCTGGTGTTTTTGACGTTTTGCTGGTGTCTGGTGTAATACTCTTCGCAAACGCGGCTAAGGGCCCGCGAACGCGAAGGGTAATCATCTTTGCCTGGGTTTTTACTCTACGCGAACGCGTAGAGGGAGACACAAACGCGGAGCACTAGATAGTGCTTCTACGCGAACGCGTCCCCAGGGGTGCGAACGCGTAGTGTTAGGCTGGGGTCTGGGGGGATGGGTAGGTTGTTCTTCGCGAACGCGTCCCTAGGTTCGCGAACGCATAAGTCAGGATTCTCAACCCTTCGCTAATGCGACCATGGGCCCGCGAACGCGAAGGCTATTTTTGCCCTGTGATTTTTAATAGTCAAAAACATAATGTATTTCGGGATTTTCTCATTTCCATCATTCTCTTCTTCCTCAAACCCCCATTGACAACCTCCAAGATAGCTCTCCTCCATAACCACTTGGGTAAGTGACTTCAACTCCAATTTTTTCCATTTTTCCTTCATCAAACACTAGAATGTAGGCCTAGAATCCAAAAAACAAAGTAGAAATTAGGGGATTTGGGCAGAGTTAGGGATTTTGGGACTTTGGGGAATTCAACCTCAATTTGGGGTCGGAGTTCGAAACAAATCATATATTTGAACTCGTGGGGGTATGGATGATCGGGTTTTAGTCCGAGCCTCGAGTTTGGATCAAGCGGGCCCGGGGTAGAATTTTGATATTTTTGGAAGAATGCTTGGAAATGGGTAATTAGGCTATGGAATTCATTTATTGAATCATTATTGATATACTTGAGTTAATTATGTCTAGATAATACCATTCCGGAGTTCAATTCTAAAGGAAAAACGGTGTTAGAGGGTTGATTGCTATATTTTGGACCTGAGGTAAGTGTCTTGCCTAACTTTGGTGAGGGAATAGGTATTGTATGCTATGTTGTGTTTATCATTTTCAATGCATAGGTGAGGTGATGAGTACCTATGCATTGTGTGTCAAGCATTCCCGTGAGTCTATTTTTGATAAAAACCTTATTATTACTTCCATGTTCGTTATAATATGCAATTGTCTCTACTTGGAAGTTGACTAATGTTGAAACCTCTGGTTGATGAACTCTTGATGTATTGGTCTGTTTGAGAACCCAATTGTAAAGGGTAGATTTGAAATGATTGGTTATAGTTGAGACCCTTGCCGGGCAATCGTTACAATATTGACTAATACTTTCCCCTTGCCGGGTGTTTTGAATTGTATTTCCACTATGCTGTATTCCTTGTCATTGATATTGTCATTGTTTTGGTGAGGAAGAGTGTAAAAGCACAAAGGGTGATGTCGTGCCATAATTTATATTATTGTGCACGAGGGAACATTCCATGACATGTTTATATTGTTTATGCACGAGGGGACATTCCGTGCCATATTTTATATTATTATGCATGAGGGGACATTCCGTGCCATGTTTATATTGTTAATGCACGAGGGGACATTCCGTGCCATATTTTATATTATTATGCATGAGGGGACATTCCGTGCCATGTTTATATTGTTAATGCACGAGGGGACATTCCGTGCCATATTTTATATTATTATGCACGAGGGGACATTCCGTACCATGTTTATATTGTTTATGCACGAGGGGACATTCCGTGCCATATTTTATATTATTATGCACGAGGGGACATGCCGTGCCGTATCTTTTCACTGTTTAATTTGTGTTGTCAATTCCTGTTATTATTTTCAGATATTTTAGACTGTTGTTTTCATTTCCGTCATTTCACTATTTGCAATCTCTTACCCCCAGCATGTTCTTCCCCGTAATTGTATTCTTGTTTAGTTTCCGCTATACTATTGAACTGCACAGGTACATTTTGTTGTCGTGTCCTATCCTCGTCACTAATTCGCCGAGGTTAGGCTCGACACTTACTCAGTACGTGGGGTCGATTGTACTGATGCTACACCTGCACTTCTATATGTTGTGCAGATTACGCAGCCGGACCCGGTGGACATCACTAGTGGGAGTGTCTTTCAGCTCACCCCAGAGGCTTCAAGGTATACCCGTTGGTGTTCGTGGGCATTGGCGTTTCTCTTATCCCTAGTTCTTCGTTTATGTCTTGTTTTCCTCTAGTTTTCAGAGACAGTCATGTATTTCCTTTCCGAATTGTATTTAGCACTCTTATAGACAGTTCGTGAGTTTGTGACTCCAGGTTTTGGGAAAATTTTGCGACGTTGTATTATGTTGTCTTTACTTAGTTTTGAAACTTTATTTATTTCCGCTGTTAAGTTGTGAACTGTATTAGCTTATTCAGTTAATTTGAAGTTATCATGTTAGTTTAATTGTACATGTTGGCTTGTCTAGCGGGTTCAATGTTAGACGCCATCACGACCAGAAGGTGGGATTTCGGGGCGTGACAGCGTTGATGTGGGTGCATCACAAGTAGTGGGAGAAGAAGAAATGTTAAACGGAATGCCAGCTTCATCCAACAAAGACATTTTTGACTTGCTTAGAGATGAAAATAAAGAACTGTACGAAGGGTCCAAGTACTCAAAGTTAGAGTTTTTGTTAAAGTTATATCACATAAAGTGCTTGTCTGGGCTGATGACAAGGGAATGACTATGATACTAGATCTACTTAGGGATGCATTTAAATTTGCAAAAATCCCTAATTCTTTTTACAAGGCCAAGAATACCATAAATAAGTTGTGTCTTGATTATGTTAAGATCGATGCTTGTCCGAATGACTGCATGTTGTACTGGGAATATGATATTGATGAGGAAACATGCAAGTATTGTCACACTTCTAGGTGGAAGCCTGATAAGAAAAGCAACAAAAATGTTGTGTCTGCTTCAGGTAAGAAGAAGCATTCTGCTACAACTAAGAAGCAAAAGAAGAAGCCGGCAAAAGTTTTGCGTTACTTTCCATTAAAATCAAGGTTACAAAGATTGTTCATGTGTTCTAAGACGGCAGAGCATATGAGATGGCATGCGGAGGGTGGTAACAAAGTGGAATCAAGGCATCCTAAAGACGGTGAGGCATGGAAGAGGTTTGATACAACGTTTCCTGAATTTTCTTCTGATCCTCGAAATGTTCGATTAGGCCTAGCTAGTGATGGTTTTAACCCTTTTGGGATGATGAGTACTAATTATAGCATTTGGCCAGTGATTTTGGTTCCATATAATCTTCCACCTTGATTGTGTATGAAGCAACCAAATGATACATCGTGTAAGTGATGAACCAAATCGTAGCTAGCCTTCTGAAAGGTCATCTATGTTCCCTCAACAAGGTAAACCTGTTGGAGGCTCCACAACATTCTCCTTGACTCCTTTGGAGAAAACTCAAGCCCATTGCTATGTGTTATATAATTGTGCTGCAGTGAAGCCATTTATTGAGTAAGAAATTTAATTTTATTTGATCTATGAAAGAAGTTTTAGAGTATCGTGAATTTAATTAATACGTATAACACTTATTTAGTGAATTTAGGCAACACGTCAAAAGGAGTTCAAGAGGGCGAAGACCTTCAACAACAGAGGTAGAGAGAAGAGTTACTAAAGAGTTCTCAGATTGGTTCCGAAAGCGAGTGAGTGAATAGTATTAGAATGTGTTTTCGTAGCTTTCTTATTTTAATTTATAAGTTTTGACGAAATTATTTTTGTATTTAGATTATGAACCCGGATATAACAGACACAATATCTGATGATATGAAGTTTTTAGCACAAGGTCCAGTGCCAAATGCAAGAAGATTCACGACTTATAACGTTAATGGATTCAAATTTCGGATTTTGTCTAGAGAACAAGGATTGCAAACTCTAAATAGTGGAGTTTTTCTTATTTCTGACACTTCTTGCATTGCATCTAATGCTGATAGAAATGTGACGCAAGCAGACTTGCCATATTACGGGAAGCTGGAGGATATTATTGAACTTAATTATTATGGCTGGTTCAAGGTTGTGCTCTTCAAATGCCGGTGGGCTGACACTACTCGGGATAGAGGGTTCAAAAGAGATGTTTGGAATTTTAATTGTGTCAAATTTTCTAAGTTGATTCACACCGATGATCGTGAGGATCATGATCCTTATATTGAAGCATCTCAAGCAAATATGGTTTACTATGTTGATGATGAAAATGATGAAAATGATGAAGGATGAAGTGTGGCTGTATATTTAAAGCCAAGAGATTTATTTGACATGCGAGAGGTTGATCTGGGAGAGGTTGATGAAGAAGAAGTATATGGGAACGAGCCATATCAACAACAAGAATTTGAACAATTTTTTTATGTTGATTACGAAAATATCCAAATTGCAATAGAGGAGCATATGTCTGGATAGATATAGCGATGCCTTTTTATTTTAGTTGTGTTTTTGATAAATGAAATCAATATCAGTACCTTAGACTTTATTCTTGTTTGCTCAGTGAAGTTTTGTTTCATATATGATACTTCAATGCTTATATCATATGTATAACAGAATTTGTTTATGTTTATAGTTTCTTTTCTGTTATGCAATCTTAAATAACATACTTTGCTGTTATAACTTGTATGAATATCTTTAATATATGCAAGTAAGTGAGTCTTGATATATCATTAGGCATTTCTGTTATTGTAAGTTGGTTTGACATGAATCTATATCATATTAAGCGTTTTGTTTGTATCACTTAATCTGAATGGAAGTTTCGATTAGTTTATATCAACATTTATTTAATTTGCTTATCTTTTGTTAATTACAGATATGGCGAAGACCAAGCGTTGGCAGAACTTGCAAAAGTCAATTCAGGGAAATGCACAACCAGCCCCGTCAGTTCAAGCAACAACAAAGCCGGCTTGTCTTCCATCACAGTTCGGTTCGTCAGTTCCATCACTGTTCGGTTCGTTAGTTCAGGAAACAACACAGCTGGCTTCATCGGTTCAGGCCACATCACAGTTCGGTTCGTCAGTTCAGGCCACACCACAATTGGCTCCGTTGGTTCAAGTTGCACCACAGCCGACTTCGTCCTTTCTGTCCGCATCACAGCCGACTTCGTCCTTTCAAACTGCATCACAATCGACTTCATCCTTTCAGGCCGTATCACAGCCGACTTCATCAGTTCAGGTCGCATCACATCCTGCACCATCCAGAAAGTGTATTCAACGTGAGTCGATGCAACATTAGACTGTAGATGCTATAGGTACATTGTCTCCTCCTCCTCCTCTTCCACCTCCACTAGGTTCACAACACTTCAACGGTCATTTTAGTGATCTTCAGAACAATCTGAAGCAAACATACACATGGTTGAGACCTCATTATACTAAACACCTATATTAACAGTCTTGTTCAGACTCCTTAGAGGCAACAACAACAAACAGAGACATCAAAGTAGGCAAGGTGGTCTGTTTTAATCTAGTCCAAAATTGACAGCACGTATCACTAGTTTATCAAACTCTCAATCATTTCCAAATTCATAACTAAGTCTTTATAGATAAGGATATCAACCAAGCATGAGACAATAGGTAGGGATGTTCATTTTAACACGACAAGCAAGTATTAGTGAGTTTATTTAATCTTATGAATGACAACAGTAAACTTCCATTTCAGACTTTGTATTGTTCAAAGTGTTGAGTCATTATGGCAGATAAGATTCAATCTTCTTTTTTGACATAGCAGTTTTCAAATAAGGAACAGGGTAATTTATACATGAGGTTCTCTTAAATGATAAACATGTAAAGGTTCATGAGCATCACTGGGAAAGCACAAGTATATTGGTCATTATGAATCACTTAATCAACATACAGTGAGGTTTCCACAGAACTTCATGGTTACAAATCTGATTAGAAAATAGTATGATGACCATGCTAATGAATTCATTACACGAGGTCATGTTATAGTGACATATTTGCATGAATTCTTAAGTGTGCGCAGCATTTCAATAATGAATTATTCAGTCAAAGCAAATAGGTCAAAGGTATAATATGTAAAGTATATGTAATTAGCAATTATATGTAATATGTAAAGTAGCAAATATGTAGTACTTTACACTAGTACTACTGTAAAGTAGCATTTACATATAATATGTAAAGTAGCATATATATGTAATATGTAAAGTAGCAAATATGTAGTACTTTACACTAGTACTACTGTAAAGTAGCATATATATGTAATTATTTTTTTCTGTTTGTCTAAACTTGGCTTTTTTTTATTAAAGATTCGGAAGAAAATAGGAAGAGGCTCAAAGTGAAAGTTAGGGATGTTCTAAATTTATCTGGTGAAGAACGTATCGTGCTTGAATTCGATTACCTGGACGAACCATTTGGAGAAGCACAAGGCCTTCTTGCTGGCTTTTCTGGAATTTTAGCAACTGACTGCTCCTTATTTCCAATTCACTTTGAGAAATGGCCAGAATTACCTATATCATACTTTGACCATGTATTTGATCGAATTGTAAAGGTATAAGCTCTAATTCTTTCTGCTACACGTCTATTTTCTTGTTGGACTTCATATTTGCATGTAGCAGATAAGCTAACCAATGTTTTATTCTTGAAAATAACGGTTTTGTTTTAAGACAGCCGAGTCAGTTGCACGGCGTTATGTTTATAATTCTATTTGGAAAAAGTGGAGCGCGAATAGGCTAAACTTGTGGAGAGCATTCTATGATCCACTCAAAAGTAAAGCTCAGATTATGGAAAATATTCCGGATGGGATTCCACGGGATCAGTGGACTACATTTGTTGATTACCGTTTTAAAGAAACAACGTTGGTATTTATTTAATTACTTCAACTTGTATGTTTGATTATATTTAGTTATTTGTGTGATTGACTTTCAAGTATTTTTTTTTTTGTAAGGAAATGTGCAGAAGGAATACTGAAATTCGAAAGAAACAAACATTTACACATACAGGGAGCTCCAAGCCCAACTCCAGAAGAAAGGCTGAAATGGTGAAAGATGTTAATTCATGTCATTTTACTTTAATTATTAAACTAACATATGAAACTATTCAATTAAGTTATTTTGTTGGTTATTTCATTTATAGATGGCTGAGACTGGACGAAGGCCTGGACGCGCACAACTTTATCTTGATACTCATAAGAAACAAGATGGAACGTATGTGAATGAGGCGGCAAAGGAGATATGTGTAAGTTTCTTCTTTATTTTTGTGATTGTTGAAGGTTATTTCTCCTTTATGGGTATGAAATTTAATATATGTATATTGCAACAACAAAACCACAAAGAACATAAAGTTCTTCAGCTACGTATATACCACCTGAAGTTCATTTATCAAGTTGTCTAAAGGCAAAAACCTTTCTGGGTCCATTCCATTTTCTTGTATTTAATGCAAACAAGAAAAAAGAAAAGTTAGTAGTAGTATATGTAAGCAAATCTTAGGTGTCACTTTGTTTCAAAGCTGTAACCTTTACTAGTAGAAGAATTAACATGCTGTAAAGCTTGAATCTTTGAAAAGGATTGCTTTCAATTTTTTGGTGGCAAATGCTGTTTGTTGCTTGCTGTTTGGTAAGAAAAATGCAGAATTTTTTCCTCATCTGTTAGATCTTTCAAAGTACATTGTTTCTCCCTCATTCATTGCCTCTCTTCAGCGTTGATGACGGTTTATGTGCCCCAATCATTCAATTCATATCTGAATGTGGCATTCTATGTTACCTTGTGCTCGTAAATTATTCGTTTTGCTACCTTATGTTATTTTTTACTTTAAGTTATCTTTTCTGACAACTTGTTGAAAGCAGTTTCTAAGAGCTACTCTATGAGAGTGAATAACCTCTTTATAAACAAGTCAGAAGTTGATGTGATTATTATTCTTGATGAATAATTTAGCAATTTTTCGTATGTAGTGAATGTCTTTTTGTTTCTTTAATTTTGTTCCCAGATATACTTATTTTGGCCATTATTTTCACCTTACCCGTAATGTTGAGATCTTTCATCCAGCATCACTGTTTGAAGGAGTAACATTTGTCATGTCTACTTTTGTATATATCATGAATCATATCTTCGGCAACTTTTGCACAACTTCTTGTGATTTTTCATGATCGTTAACTAGTACTCTATGGACTGGGAAGTACCATATTCATGGTTTATAGAAATCCATGTGTCCGTATTTGAAATTCACCAGATTCGGCTCTATCTTAGTTATAAGGGCAAAAAGCCAGCAACTGTCCGGAGTTAGATCTAATGTTATTCGATGTAAATATTCATGTCAGCTTCTTAATTTACATGTACTGCTACCTGCACTGGTTATTCGATCAAATGCTCTAACCCTATTCGATCTATGTTACTGCACTTTATCTCAGATGTCCATTCAAAAAGAGCTATTGGGGGCAGCCCTACTAATTCGTATTCGTTTTTTAAGACAGGAGCTCCTAGGCAAACTCGATATGCCAGCAAATTGTTCTGCAAGAACTTGATATGATATTTAGGAACTTGAAACAGAGATCTCTTTTTTGCTTGTCTTGGTGTGCATTTAGTTACTTATTAATGTTGTGACAAATAATATGTAGGAAAAAATTGAGCTTGCTTTGAGCCAAAGCACGGTGGATGAGTCTGAAGTTTCGCCGAATGATGTTCTTGGTAAAGTGCTAGGAAAAGAGCACTTTGGAAGGGTAAGGTGCTTAGGATTAGGAGTTGTCCCCAGCAAAGTTTTTAAACATGCAAGACCTCGTTTTTGTGGTACGAATGCTTCAAGTAGTGATGCTTCATGTTTGAACCATTGCCAAGAGAACTACAATAAATTGTTGAATGCTCACAACCAAAGCCAAGAGAACTACAAAGAAATAGCGAATTCTAACAAACAAATGATGAATGCTTTCAAGGCATATATGATAATGAAAGAAGGGACAATACTGGAGTAATTTGCGGGGTTCTTTGCTTCTCCTCCTACAACGGTAAATAAACTTGTGATTTTTTTCAACTGATATTATCTGCATCAGGAGATACTCATATAAAAAAACTAATGATCTTCTTTCTCCGCTCTTCTTTAGTGGATCGATTGTACTTTATTCCTGTTGACACTTTCTTGTTTCTAGGATTATAGTTATATTTGTATTGCTCAAGAAATAACTCAAGTTATAATTAGTATTCAAAAGATCTTATTGTTTTATTTTGTTTGCAGCCTAGAGATGCAGCTAGTGGATCCCTATCACCCATGGGCGCTAGAAGATCATCTGATGACAATAATCCAAGTGACAACAATTGAAGTTCTTTATAATTGAATTAGATAATTAATTACGACAATGTAATTATGTGATTGGAGCGGATGTTAGAATGGCTAGGGTGAATGTTTTATGTTAAAATTTAGTTTGACGCTACTATATGCAGCTAGAAACATTGTTGCATCTGCTTTGAGCATTTTTGTAGCCCCATCATTTATATATGAAAGTAATACTTTTGTGATGCTAAATATGTCGATANTATGGTGTGGACAGGTTTATTAGAAGATAATATTCAAAGTTCAATATTTGTAAAAAAATGCAGTAAAAGAAATTAATATGTTCAACGAATTGCGTGTGTTTTGACTGCGGGAACTTGAAAAAAAAAAAAAAAAATTATAATTTAATAATCAATTTACGGTTAAACTGCCGCAAAATAACTCCTGCTAATTAATTACGGCAGTCGTGGCAGCGGTCGCGCCAAAACTCCAGTAACTCGATTGCGGCGAGCCTTCTTGCAACAGTTTTGTGAACCGCAGCAACAACAAATTGTGGCAGTTGCCGACCGCTGCAATTTGTAAAAATAACTGCCGCAATTTGACTGTTTTTTTGTAGTGTATATCAAGCACATTCAAGATATTACCAGGCAACTAAATTGTGTTATTCGTCATTGTTGTAGGGAGGCTGATCAAGTTGTAGACGCTTTAGCTAAGTGGAGCATTGACAACGATGAAATGCTGATCTCGACCTTTCATGATCTTCCACATTCTGCTAAAGAACCTTATAGATTCAATTGATGTCACTGGGGCATAAATACAGGAACTATACTTTTGTGTGGGGAAAAACGGAGACATGCCATTTTCCTACATGTGGCATCTTTTTCCAGTATCTTAGTTTTTTCTGCAATTACAAGTTGCTTCTTTCTTCGTCTTAACTTGATAAGTCCTCCGCCTTCCTAATTCTACTGTTGGTGAAAGTCACTTCAAGAACAGAAAGAAGAAATAAAAACTTTCTTGACCAGAGCATTATCTAAACAAGAATCTTCTGCTGTTTAATACTTCATGTTGTGTTATTTTGTATAAAACTACATCCTCTGGCTTTCCTCACATGTTGAAGGAGCATCAACTGCCTTACCCTCTCGGCTTCTGCCCATTTATCACCCAGTACATACAAGTCTGAGATAAGGGTATAAACCCCTCCATCATTCTCTGGCCTCACCACATTCATGACCCTATCAATCACTCGCTCTGCCATCTCAAATTGTTTATGCAATTTGCAAGATGACAAAAAGGAACCCCATATAACTATGTTAGGCTCGGGTGACATAGTATTGATAACTTCATATGCTTCCCCTAACAACCCAGCCTTCCCAAATAAATCAGCCATGCAGCCATAATGCTGAATTGTTAGTCTCGGTCCACACTCTTTGATCATTTTGAAATATCCACGACCTTCATCGACCAGCCCTGCTTGTACACAAGCACTAAGTACCCAGTGAACGTAAACTCGTTAGGTAGCACACCCCCTTGTCTCATTTTCTTAAATATCTCCAACGCTTCAGTTCCAAAACCATGTTTTGCTGCTCCACAAATTAAAGCAGTCCAAGTAACGACATTTCTATCTTTCATCATATCGAAAACCAGAGAAGCAAAATTCAAGAATCCACATTTAGCATACATGTCTACTAAACAAGTACCAAGCTCAACATTAAGTTCCCAATGATTCTTCACGACAAAACCATGCACTGATTTTCCAAGGAGCAAACCAATTGAACCCATTTCAGAACAGCGCCCCAATTGGCCCAATGGTCACTTGATCAGGCTTTAGTTGTTCAAACATAAACATTATCGTGTTCCACGTGACAGTATTTCTCACGGGAATTTCATCGAACAGCTTGTATGCACACTCAAGCGAGGTTCCAGCGTAGGCGTTGAGTAGAGAGGTGGCAACATACACATGGATATTAAAGCCTAATTTGAGGAGATGGGCATGTAGGTGGCATATGAGGGGAAGGTTGCGCAACTGGGTGCATGATCTGAGAGTGAAAAGAATGGCGAAACTGTCGAAGGGAATGACTTGGCGTTGCATTTGAGCGTAGAGTGACAAGACTCTTTGAGGTGATTTTGCATTTTTAATGGCAAAAGACCATGAACTTAAGGTTCTTAATAATTGCCTTGTGGATTGATTTTTAAGTGCACGTTGCATTTTTAATGATTAGTGAGCATAGCCTAACTTGTCAATCCTGAAGTTAGGATTCGTAAGGGGTTTAAATGGGGAGGTCTGGACTCATACTTTATATTTTTGAAGTGTCGCACCACCAAATGACGTTTTCATCAGTTTAAGATCTAGTTCCCCTTCATTTCTTAAAGTTCTTACTTAATTGAGTAGGACAAGCCACATTTTAATATCAATAATTTATATTTAATTTACTAAAACCAGGTCTTAACCATGGTTAGAACTTAGAATAATGAATATTTCGTATTAAATGTTGAAACTTCCTCTATTTTCTCCATCTCTGCACCCAAAAATATATTTAATTTGATGATACCCAAAATTATTTACTCCCAAAAATCCTGTCAGCAAAGAAAACTTACCAAATTCGAATAATGGAAATCAAGTACTACTAATATTGTTAGACTAATTATATCTGTTAAGATAACCGCAAGATTGACATTGACTTATGATCCAGAGTAAACAGGGGCGGCTCAAGTACATACGGGGCCTAAAGTCATAATTTAATATGAGGCCTAAATTTTTTTTAAAAAAAAGTTATAAGATATGTTTTATTTAAGTCTGTTCTTCTAACTTTTTGAGATACAAAATTGCTAATAATTTTTTTTATAATCGATTTTCTCTAATAGTTCATGTTCAATTGATAATATAACCAACTCATTTAATCTTTCTTGAAATATTATTTTAAATAAGATTTTACATAACAATAGAAGTATAGAATTATTGAAAACGTAAAAGTATTATTGAACACTAGAAGTAATGAAATCTTTAAGAAAAAAGGCGAGTAATGAAATCTTGGAGAAAGAAAGTGAGTAAGAATATCAAAGAGAAAGACACAAAATATATAGGATTTTCTGAGATATGAAGAGATCAGATAAAAGAAAGAATGACTTGGACAAATTAAGGAAGATATAGCAAAAATTATAATGAAGGAGTAAACGGTGAAAAATTGAAACATTGGGAAAATTATTTATCTACCCTTTTTAAGTAAGTCAAATTATTGCCACATTCACTACAAAAAAAACAGCATTTAACGATGGACAATATTCGTTGCTAAAGAGCCTTTTTCTATCGCTAAGCCGGATTAGCGATAAAATTGCTACCGATTTCCCTCTGTTACTGATTTGCTCGTTGCTACGCTCTTAATGAAGGAAAAATGGAATCCGTCGCAATATTAGCAACATTCTAGCGACAAATACTATATGTTGCTACATTTAGCGACATAATTTCCGTCGCCATATTAGCTAATTGTGACGCTAAATTCATAATGCATTTTGTTGTTGGTATATCTAAAAAGATTTCTTCCTTTTGTGTTAAAAACTCTATTTTTATATTAAAAATAATAAATATTATTTTTTAAATATTTATAAACTTATTATATTTGAAAAATGCCCCTCCCGCCCAAATTCGGGGGCCTAAGGCTACACGCCTTACCCCTCATTACTGTGGAGCCGGCCCCGAGCGTAAGTGAACAGCTTTTTTGTGTCGCATGGACAACTAAAAGAATTTCTATTTGTTGGCCCATAAAAGGCTTCATTTCCTCCTACAAACTTTTTTGTCAAACTATATCCTTCATTTTCTTCTAGAGGACTTCAGAGAAAGATTACTAGTCTTTTTGACATGCTAATACCAACATCAAAAAATGCTACCTAGAGTACATTCCTTAGCTTCTTCCAAGTTAGCACATCCAAGACTCTCGGACGAATCTGAGCCACTATTCTCCCCTTGTCCCTCTTTGTTCGACCAGATTTTTGAGAAGATCCTCTTCGACATGAGCAAACCTTTCATTCTACTCCATGGCAGCCTTGTCTGCATGACTCTTGACATCACTATTAACTTTTCTGTTTGTTCCTCCATTTCCCATTCTTAAGGTTGCAAGCTCTCCTCTCAAGGCCCTGAGTTCTTCTGCAAAGGCTGCATCATCCCAATCTTCTTCTATATTTGCTGTTGCAGATTTTGAACATCCATATGAAGCACTGTTAAGGTCCCTAATAGCTTTGGGCAGATCCGGAGTACTGCTCCCACACGAGGCATTAGCCCTGACTTACTCAGAAAAGAGCTGTTGACCCAAATCACTGCATAATTTTGAAGATTGACAAATGTCTGACCAGTTGAACCAGGTCCATCAGAGCATACATACTTGACCTGACGCGTTGGCACGCCAACCTTATATGTATAGGAGATGAATGCGAGTGTGAAGTATCAATGAACAAGGAGAGTGTCTCCTAATGAGAAAAGGTTGCAAATTGATAAAAGAATAGAAGTTGAATTCAACAAGGACAATAACAAAGGAAGGAAGTTGAGTTTAATACAAACTCGTTCTCCCAGGTAGAGTTGTACCAGAACTAAATGACAAACTCAACAACTGACTTTATAAATAATTGAAGTATTCTTGCTTGAAAAAAGAACGCACAAGTGCATAAGTGAATCAAGATCTGAAAGAAAAATTCCCAGATATTTTGCAAGAAGAATTACTGTGCGATACAAGGGCTACAGACCAGCTAGAAGAACCAGTTCCATATGTTTGTCATTGAGTCTAGTTGGTTGTAGTAGGAGATTTAATATTGTATCTTTTCAGCTTTCATAGAAGCAATTGTAATAGGTACGCATTGTTCAAGTTAGAGTTAACTTGAAGTTTGTAGAAATTAGCTGGAGGCTAGTTACTATGAAGGGATTAGAGTTAGTCCTAGGATTACAAAAGAGTTTATTTTGTAAGTTCGTTTGGCTCAGAGTTTTAGTGAAGAGTTTGAGAAAATCCTACTGAGGAGTAGGTCATGGTTTTTTCACCTTTTGAGCCATGTGTTTTCCACGTAAAATCTCTGTGTTCTTAATTTAATGCTTTTATTATTCCGCGACAGTAGAAGTTGGAAAACTAAGAAGAACCAGGTTCTTCTAGAGAGACAACACTCAAAAAATTGGATACCACACAAATTAACCTATCTTCTTGTGTGGTATTAACGTCCAAAACATCAATTGGTATCAGAGCAGGTTATCCTTGAAAGTCTAATACCTTGGAGAAGATCAAGATGAGTGAACCACCTGGAAACTGGTAAGGTCAATCAACTGCAAGGCCACCACTCTTCAATGGCCAGTGTTATTCTTGGTGGAAAAACAGGATGAAGGACCACCTAATTGGAGAAGACTATGAACTCTGGGACATAGTCACTGATGGTCCTCTAGCTACCATGATGAAGACTTTGAAGGTATAGATGTACCAAAGACTAGAGATGATTGCACTGCTGAAGATCTGAAGAAATGGGAGACGAATGCAAAGGCCAAAAAGCGGCTAGTGTGTGGACTAGGTCTAGACGAGTACAGCAGAATCCAAAGCTGCACCACTGCCCAAGAGATCTGGGATACCTTGCAAGTAGCTCATGAAGGAACACCTCAGGTAAAAAGGTCAAGAGGTACTCTACTATACTCTCAGTATGAAAACTTCACTAAGAAAGAAGGAGAGACTATCCAAGAGATGTACACAAGGTTCACAACCTTGACTAATGAACTGAAGTCTCTTGGAAGATTCATTCTTGAAGAGGACAGGGTTGAGAAGATCCTGAAAAGGGTCTTGCTTATTTCCTGGGAAAGCAAAATCACTGCTATCCAGAATCCAAAAATATGGCAAACCTAATATTGGATGAGCTAATTGGAAACCTCACTGCCTATGAACTCAGAAGGCAAACAATGAAGATGGATGTTCTAAAGAAGGAGAGGAGTCTAGCACTAAGAATCACTGAGGGAGCAGATCTAGAGGATGCTGAGATGGCCATGATTACCAAAGAATTCAGAATCTTTCTCATGAGGAAGATGGGCATCTCTAGAGGAGAAAACTACAACAAAGCAAAAGCTCCAGAAAGGCCAACCAACGAGGGATGATACAAATGTGATAAGACTGACCATCTCATCAAAAACTTTCCTCAGTGGGAAGTAGAATGGAAAAAAGGAGAGATATGAAAGAAGGAACAGGTCCAGCCCAAGAAAACCATAACAACTTATGGTTGCTGCTTGGGGGGAAAGTTTAGATGAGGAATCAGAAGATGGGGAGACTGAAGATCAGGCGCTCATGGTAATTGGAGAATCTGATAAGGAATCACATGAAGAACTAGAGGTAAGTGTCTCCCATCTTAAAAACAAAGTAAAGTTCCTATTTAAGGAAAAACTCTCTGAGTTGGTACTTGATTTCATAGGTGATTCTGAGGAAACAACCAAAGAGAAGGATCAACTATCTAAAGAATGTGCAATGCTAAAAGCAAAGTGCATGAACCTGGAAATCAGAGTTAGTGAAACTGAAAAGAAAAACATTGTCTTGTTGAACCAGGTTCATCTACTTGAAACTGAGATTCTAGAACTAAAATCTGAAACCTTAAAGCTAAAGCTAGGGTCCAGTAAAAAGGTTGTTGATTATTCTTATATCATGTTAGAAGAAAACATGGGAAAACTAAAAGATAATATGTATGCCAAGGATTCACAGATAAGAACTCTTAACGAAGAACTTGGAAAAGTCAAACATGAATTAGATCAAACTTGTAAATGGAATAAATCATCTGATGCCCTGATATGGCTTCAAGAGAATCATAGTAGCAACCGGAGAGGGATTGGCTTTGGAAGTCAACTTCCCAAGTGGGATCCCAAAATCAAGTATCTCACTCTCCCTGAAAATAAAATCTGCACCCATTGTGGTAAGATTGGCCACTACAAATATGAGTGTACTGTAAAAGAGCATGCCGGTCGAAAAAATGAGAGGTTTGTAGAAAGGAAAAACTGGCTACCAAATTGGGCCAGAAAATTTTTTATTCATCCATTCTCTCATAGAAAAGGACCCAAACTAGTTTGGGTTCTTAAAACTAACCCCTGATTCTTTTGTAGGTTCAAGTGAAAGGAGGCAGCCAAATTTAGTATTGGATAGTGGCTGCTTAAAGCATATGGCAGGGAACATGGAACAGTTCCTTTCACTTGAAAGTCTCAAAGAAGGAAATGTCTCCTTTGGAAACGGAAAGAAAGGTGAAATTATTGGGGTTGGTAAGGTAGGTAAGGATGACACACGATCCATTGAACATGTGTATCTAATAGATGGCTTGAAATATAGCCTGATCAGTGTATCACAATTGTGTGGCAGAGGTAACCTCGTTGCTTTTACTTCCACAAAATATTTTGTGATTAACCTGCTTACTGATAAGATTGTTTTGCAGGGAAAAAGAATGAATAACATCTATGTCATAGACTTGTCCATACTGTCTGAAAATGAACTCACTTACTAAGTGTGTTGGACAGTGATCCCCTCATGTGGAACAAACGACTTGGTCATGCGAGTCTGATTCAGCTTAAAAAAATAGTCTCTAAGGACTTAGTGTTAGGACTTCCTAACATTAAGTTAAAGGAGGACAAAGTTTGTGAGGCATGTTCCAGGGGGAAGCAGGTAAGGTCCTCTTTCAAAAGTAAGAAAATAGTCAGTACCACCAGGACGTTGGAACTAGTTGATATGGATCTGTGTGGTCCTATGAGAACTCTGCGTAGAGGTGGTAAGAGATATGGGATGGTGCTAGTTGATGATTATTCAAGGTTCACTTGGACCTTATTCCTGGCATCTAAGGATGAAGTATTTGATATGTTCANTGATGAACATGGTGTCAATCATAACTTTTCTGCTCCTAGAACCCCACAGCAAAATGGGGTTGTTGAACGGAAAAACAGACTCTTGAAGACATGGCAAGAACCATGCTTCTATCTAGCAAACTACCTCACAGCTTCTGGGCTGAAGCAATAAACACTGCTTGTTACATAATCAATAGATGCATGACCAGACCTCTGGTAGAAAAAACTCCCTATGAATTACTTAAAGGGATAAATCCCAACATATCCCACTTTAGGACTTTTGGATGTAAGTGTTTTGTGCATAATAATGGCAAAGATTCCCTAGGAAAATTCGACCCCAGAAGTAATGAGGGAGTATTCTTGGGATATTCATCACATAAAAAAGCTTATAAAGTGTATAATAAAAGAACTATGTGGGTAGAAGAAAGTGTACATATTGTCTTTGATGAAACTAACGCTCTTGCTGAGAGACAGGAACCAGAAGATGAGGAGCTTGGACTGGTTAGAAGCAGTGATCACATTGAAGAAAATATGGAAGGTGGAACAGGTGATGGACCAGGTTCAACTACCCCAAGCAACATGACATGAGGAATTCAACATATGCAACTTGGCCCTGATCCTGCTCCACATCAACAAGACTCCATGGAATTGTCTAGGAATGAACAGCTGGTACTCAAACCACACAGATATCAGAGTTCTCACCCTCTTGAGAACATCATAACATATTTGACATCTGGAATCAAAACAAGATCATCCTTGAAAAATCTGCGCGCGTTTGATGCCTTTCTATCCATGATCAAACCAAAGAACATTGGGGAAGCCCTACAAGATGCGGATTGGCTAAATTTCATGCAAGAAGAGCTGAATCAGTTTGAAAGAAGTCAAGTATGGCACTTGGTACCCAGGCCACTAAACAGGTCAGTGATTGGTACCAAGTGGGTCTTCAAGAACAAGCTCGATGAGGATGGAACTGTTACAAGGAATAAGGCAAGACTAGTTGTTCAAGGGTATAGTCAAGAAGAGGGAATTGACTATGATGAGCCATTTTCCCCTGTGGCAAGCATTCAGACTTCTTATAACATTTGCTGCACACATAGAATTCACTCTTCATCAGATGGATGTTAAGAGTGCCTTTCTCAATGACTATCTGAAGAAAGATGTATTTGTCAAGCATCCTCCAGATTTTGAAAGCAAGGAGTTACCTGACCATGTATATAAACTCGAAAAGGCTCTGTATGGTCTCAAACAAGCACCAAGAGCATGGTACGAATGATTATCAAAATTCCTGCTAGAACATGGGTACAAACGAGGCAAAATTGACAGTACCTTGTTCTTAAAGGAAAAGGGTAATGCTCTCCTTGTTGTGCAAATATACGTGGAGGATATTATATTTGGGGCGACTTTTGAAAAATTGAGCAAGGAAGTTTGCTATGCTTATGGGGAGTGAGTTTGAGATGATTATGATGGGTGAGCTAAACTTCTTCTTAGGCTTGCAGATCAAGCAACAACTCATGGACTTTGGTATAGATGTGGGATCCATTCCTATTTTATGTGATAACACTAGTGCCATTAGTATGACGAAGAACCCGGTTCATCATAAGAGAACTAAGCACATAGATGTTAGGCACCATTTTCTGAGGGATAACTATGAAAAAAGAATGATCTCAATAGAATTTTGTGCTACTGGTCAACAAATTGCAGATATCTTTACTAAAGCACTGAGTAGGGAGCATTTTGAGAGAAACATGCTTGAATTAGGGATGATTAAAATCACCTGATTGAAAAAAAATAAAAAATTTTTTGGCTAGAAACACTGACATAGATAATCAACCAGTCTAATCATTGCTCAGCATCATGACTTTACTGTCATACTCTCTTGCCATGTATTAATATGATTTCCTGATTGCTAATGATGTTTCTCTATCTTTGTAAATTAAGGCAAATTAAGGACTTTAACACGATGAACTTGGTTCATCTCTGCTGGTTCATCTGGCTGACAAGGTACGTGCTCATCTCCATAAAATTATTGAACTAATACACATGAGCAGGATTCTATCTATATTTGGTTCACTTCAAATTCTTTGTATTAATCTCTAAATGAACCCGTTCCAAGAAGTCACACCAGTACCCAATTGGCCTAGAGGTAGGGGACTCTTAACTGTCTAATCAATGACACTCCTACAACTATTACACTTCTACCTGAATAAATATTCTACCCGTTGTATAATTAATAGCTGTATCTTATATAAGAGTCATCATTATTCTCCTCTTCATAAAGTAACCGTCGAACCAAGATCATTAGTCTTCAAACCCAAAAACTGATCACTTTTCTTTTCTTCCTAACAACACTAGTAATCATGTCTTCACTACCACCTGCTTCTTCTTCTTCATCGCTAAATCGTGATTATGATGGAGGTCTTTATGAATCAGATTCAAATTCTCCATCTGTATACAGTTCTCAATCTTCACAAAGACCCTCAACCCCTAGAAACCCTCATATTACTGAAAACCCTCATATTCCAGAACCCACATCTAACCCTAACCCAACCCCTCGTGGTCGTCGTGTAAAGGTTCTTGCCAGAAAATCAGTGGCTTATGGGTCACATGCAAGATTCTTGGAGGCACTTCTGCAGGCTGAAAAGGAAAATAATTCTGAATCATCAAGTGCATCTTTTAAATCGGCCAACGAGGATGAAGCACCTCATTCATCAAATTCTGAACAAGGTACTTGATGCAATTTCTGAGTCTGCTAATGCTGAGAATAGTTTTATTCTGGTTGGGTCCGTAGTTGATGTTGAAGTGCCTAGTAGGCAAAGAAAATTGGAAAAAGGTAAAGTTCTTGAGAGAAAGGGATTTGGGGAGGATGGTACTACATTGACTATTTGTGGTCCCATTCCTGAGAATGTTAGAGAAGATGTCACAGAGTTAGGGGGAAGTGTAGTCGAGGAAGCAACGGCAGGTCTAGCAAGATTGAAGAAAGGAGTAGATAAACCTGGTTCATCTAGGGAAAAGATGTTGGCTGACAGGCCAAGGAAACTGGGGGAGTCCTATAACCCTAAGAAAAGGAGGACTCAGAAGTCTAAGAAGGCTACTAACCTAGTTCCTTCCAAGAAGAGGAAAGCTTCTGCAGTTGCTGATGCTCCTGTTCCTAAGGTGAGTGCTACACGTAGTTCTGTGAGAGAAGAAGAAGAACTGTTTGAGAAGGCTCTGCTAGAGAGCAAGAAGAAGAGAGCTGCAAAGGGAAATGATAAAGTAGGAGAGCCTGTGGAGACTGTTGTGGTTAAAGAGGATACGATGGACCTGGTCTATCATGAGGAGAAGACTGCTCCTGTTATGGTTGAGGCACCAAAGTCAAAAAGGGCTAAGGCTTCTTCAAAGAAGTCAGCTACAGTGTCTGCCACACCTACAAGAACCGTTAAAAGGACCAGGTCCAAGGCAAGAAAAGTGAAGGTTGTTGAGAAAGATGATGATAAAGAGTGGAGTGGAGAAGATGAGGGGGAAATTGGTGAGGTGACTGACAGAATCACCTTATTTGGCAAAAGAACAATTCTGAAAGGAAAGTTGTTGAAGGATCTCCAGGAACCTGAGATGAGATACCTGCTGGACACACTGGATGTCAGGGCTGGAAGAACATGGTCTTTCACATGGAAGGAAGGTTGGCTAGAGCTGAACTGGTGGAGTTCATGGGTAATGCAGTGGTCAAGGACGGCAGGGTCACTACCACAGTCAAAGGAATTCAAGTCTCCTTTGATTCTAAGGAACTGGGAGAAATTATGCACATTCCTGTTGAGGGCTACGAAGATTACACTAGGCAAAGATGGCCTAGTTTGGATGGGATGGCCTCAGCAATCAATATTACCAAATTCTTCAGTGATAATGAAAGGGAAATTGAACCCAGGCCAGTTTACAAAAGTGAAATGAAGCCATAACACAAGTTGCTTTTCGAATTTGTCATCAAGTTCTTGATGCCAAGACAAGAACGAAGGCACATAGCCAACTATATGGATCTGGACTTGATGGAATGTTTGTATAGGGGAAAGCAGATCAATTGGCCATCCTTCATCATCCAATTCTTGGACAGGGTTTTGAATAGAACAAAAGCACATGCAATCCCATATGGCTTTATTCTAACAATTGTGCTTGCTCATTTTGATGTTCTTGTGAAAAAGGCTGAGATGGCTACTGCCAAGGACTATTTTAGGAAGGATACTTTGCTGACTTGCGATTATACTGTCAATGTTCCTGCAGATGAACCTGGTCCATCTAGGAAGCAGCCTGTCAATAACAAAGTTAGAACTCTGGTGCATGAAAGCGAGATCAAGGATATGGAAATCCTTCGTTTGAAATCTCATTTGATTGAGGTTGAAGCTGAGCGGGATGATCTCAGGGCTGAATTAGCAAAAGAGAAGGAAAAGAACGAGGGTGTGCGTAACCAGATGCTTTCTCTTCTACAAACCAAGACCACAACCTCCTCTGCACCTTCCCATCCTTAGGTTGTCCATAACTACCAAAACACCTCTTAGACCAGTTGTTCCGTTTTTGTTGTTTTAGTCTATCTCATGGTTATGGATGTTTTTGTTTTTTTGTATGGTGTTTGATGTTCGTTCCTAATCAATGAATTTTTGCTGTTTTGTTATTGACTTGTCTCAATTTCTTAGATAGCTTACATTTATTTGTTTCTTATGATGATTAATCATGTTTGCACTTGTAGTTGCCTCAATGTCCATGAGTAATTGTTAACAACACTTGTGGGTTTATCATTTTTCAAACTTTTCGATGATGCCAAAAAGGGGGAAGAAATGTGCTTTTATATTTCAAGTGATATTTATAACCTAATGAACCTAGTTTTTCTATGATAAATTCTTAAAAAACACAAAGTGTTTGAGCTGTATACAGGGAGAAGCACAGAGTTTGTCATCATCAAAAAGGGGGAATTTGTTGACCCAAGTCACTGCATAGTTTTTAAGATTGACAAATGCCCGACAAGTTGAACTAGGTCCATCAGAGCATACATACTTGACCTGATGCGTTGGCACGAAAAACTTATATGCATAGTAGATGAATGCGAGTGTGAAGTATCAATGAACAAGGAGAGTGTCTCCTAATGCGAAATGGTTGCAAATTGATAAGAGAATAGAAGTTGAATTCAGCAAGGTAGTAACGAAGGAAGGAAGTTGAGTTTAATACGAACTCATTCTCCGAGGTAGAGTTGTACCAGAACTGAACGACAAACTCAACAACTGACTTTATAAATCATTGAAGAATTCTTGCTTGAAAAAAGAACGCACAAGTGCAGAAGTGAATCAAGATCTGAAAGAAAAATTCCCAAATATTTTGCAAGCAGAATTACTGTGCGATACAAGGGCTACAGACCAGCTAGAAGAACTACTTCCATCTGTTTGTCATTCAGTCTAGTTGGTTGTAGTAGGAGATTTAATATTGTATCTTTTCTGCTTTCATAGAGGCAATTGTAATAGGTACGTAATGTTCAAGTTAGAGTTAACTTGAAGTTTGTAGAAATTAGCTAGAGGCTAGTTACTACAAATGGATTATAGTTAGTCTAGGATTACAAAAGAGTTTATTTTGTAAGTCCATTTGGCTTAGAGTTTTAGTGAAGAGTTTTAGAAAATCCTACTGAGGAGTAGGTCGTGGGTTTTCACCTTTTGAGCCAGGTGTTTTCCACATAACATCTCTATGTTTTTACTTTACTGCTTTTATTATTCCGCAATAGTAGAAGTTGGAACACCAAGAAGAACCAGGTTCTTCTAGAGAGACAACACTCGAAAAATTGGATACCACACAAATTAACCTATCTTCTTGTGTGGTATTAACGTCCAAAACATCAAGAGCACTTGTACAACAACACGAAGGGGAAGCCTCTCGTTTTGACCAACATGCATACAAGCATCCACCGAGAGCTTCTTGCAGTCCATCAACTTACAAATTCTCTTCCTCTCACTCTTGATGATTCCAGGGTGCTCCTTAAGGTACAAATTCTCTTCCTCTCACTCTTCTACCTAGGTGGGTATCTAACGGGTACCAAAAATCTAGGGAAAGTTTGATTTAGTTGGGGTCGTAATATAGCTATCACACCCAAGGACTCACTCTATACCTCTCGGTAGTTTGAGTGATTTTGCCCAATTTGGCTTTCTCAAGTCCAAATGGGTATTCATGCAATTCAAGTGATATTAACTCAAGTTGGGTATTACTATCTCTAGGTTTAACCCTTTAATTGGGGCTTTCAATTTCTTGAGTTCACCCCAATTACTTGTTAGCCTAATTTTCCTAGACTTAGTCCCTCATTCTCAAGTAGAGATTAAGTCATAAAGGCATGAATCAGTATTTGCGACCACTAATTCCATAATTCTAGCAAGAACTAGGCTAAATATCACTAAATCATACACATTGAAGCCCTAAAATTCAATATCCATTAAATACCCACACAAGGGTTAGGTCACAACCTTAGCTATGTGTCTAGCTGCTAATGGAAATAACAGAAATCAAAGATGAAAAGAAGATAAAATTCATAATATATGATTAAGATATGAAAATCTAATGTTGAAATGAATCTAATACAAAATTGCCCAAAAGGGAAGTTCCAGTTGTCTCAGGTGCTCCTACAATACATAACATAACCTAAAATTGACAAAAAGTTTACCCGGATCTGGGTTGAGCATTGTTTTGCGGACCGCATAATTTCCATCGCGGTCGTGTGAGAGACTTCCGCGGCCACGTAATTCTGACACAAACCGCACTTCTCATTTTTGCTTGAATTGTAAACTCTCTGAAACTCAGCAACCTCGGTCCGTGTAATTTCAATCGCGGCCCCAGAGGTACTTTCGCGACCGCACGTTTCTGATGCGGTTCACGTTCATATTTTAGCCCAAAAATCCATCTCTCTGAATCTTCCTTTTGCGGACCTCGAAATAGTGCTCGTGACCGCGTTGTAGATTTTGCGGCTGCATAATATTTGTACGGTCCGCGTTTCACATCTTTTGGCCCAGTCTTAGTTTTTGTTCAAGTTTTGACTCCTTTATGAGTTGATTATGACTCCTTTGGCTCATTTTTGAACAATCCATGCAAGCAAGCATATTACATTAGTTTCCGGGAATACCTTCACGCATTTTTGGCCCTAAACACAAGTAAAAGAGAGGAAATAATACGTTAAAATCCCTACTTATCAACTCCCCCAAACTTAAGCTTTTGCTTGTCCTCAAGAAAATAAGGTAATTCCCATATCCACAAGAAAAAGAAATGGATGTTTCAGCTGACCTAAGATGACTCCATCAAGCATCAATTTGGACTAACAATTACCCTCAACACAAATGAATTATCAACAACATCATGTTATGAACTTTTGAGTACCATAGTTGTAATGTGAGACTAGAATCAAGAGTTGATTCAATTCATCAAGGACGCTAGCTCTATTATGTAGGTCATTGTGGATTCCAGACTCCTCCTCCTCTACTCTCCAAGAGAAAATCTCACTTTAGAAAGTACACTCACAACAAGGATTGTAAAGAAGTGCGCTCATCACTCTCAAAAGAATGCCACAAGTATGGCTCTAAGTACCATAAGCTTGCCCCTTATGTAAATCACCACTAATGTAAGCTCACTCAACTTGAAATCATATAAGGATTTAACGGGGATGTAATGAAGGCTTTTGGATCAGGGTGAGACTTATCGAACTAAGATGATTTCATCTTTCCTTAAGCACTCCATTTTCTCATTTCGGCTCATAATTTCTTGACTCTTTGAGTCATTTTCTTCTTCCTTAGGGGAACTAGAGAGACATACCGTCACTCTTTCTTACTCACGAAAATCATTTTTCTCTATTTCTCATAATTCCATGCCTTTCATCATTGTATTTTTTGAATCCCTTCAACCTTCACTTTCTTTTTGACATATTTCTTTTCTTTTTTTCTTCCTTTTCTTTGCCCTTTCCTATTCTTCAATTATTTTTCTTCTTTGAACCTTTTATTACTTTCAAATTCCTCATCTCTCCCCCATACTTATGCTTTTGCCAATTGTTCTTCATGAATGCTAAGGAAAGATTGGGTGCCTAGAGAGGGTCATTATAAAACGGATAAAGGCTTGTAATGTGGATATTGAATGAAAAAGGATTAGGCTCAAAGGGTTTGCCTAGGGACATCACATTTGTGGGATACAGAAGCTTTCAAATTTCAAATTGGACCAAGGAGATCCTACAATCATTTCTCAACTTGATCTACACTTAGAATTTTGCATAGACAAACATCAGGGCAAGTTCTAGACTTATTGGCACGGACTTGGACTTGCAATTCGATACCTCATCTCTCAAGGTGTTGGATTGTTAAAGAGAATAGATTCGAGAGACCACAACAATCCTAGCTAAGATATAAAACCACAAATGGCTCAAGGAAACCACTCGATGATTATTTTAGTCAACACAAGAGTCTAACAGTCACAACTAGAGTTATTCTTTGGCGATCAACTTGTTTCTAACCATAAGGTCGAAGGTAAATGTGTTAGTACCAAGTGAAGCTTCTTGAAACACTTTTATTCATTACTACTATTAACCAAAACATAAATAAAACGAACTCAATCCCTTAAGAAGGTTGTCACGTCATCCATCGTTGGGAAGATCCACCCGGTTCACACAATATCCACCTTTGGAAATAACCATAGCATTAAGAAAATCAAAGGCTTATTGTTCACACAAAATGTAAAAAGAAGCTACTAAAGGAAATAAGAAGCTAAGTTATTAAGGGATAAATACAAAATAAGTTATGAAGTAAACTATGGAAAGTAAAATGAATATGTATAAAATGGAGTAACATGAATATATACATAGTGGAAATGAATATATAGATCGAATGGTAAAATTATATACATACCAAAAGTGAAAATAAAGATAAGGAAAAATAGTATCATTGTTATTACATACCAAATGTAATCACAAATCAAAATGGAGCACCCCCCAAATAAAAAAATTGCATTGTCCTCAATGCTAATAACAAAATAATATTAGGGAAAGGTTAGAGAGTAAAGAGCACTCCCTATGTGGTCTATGCCTGCATCGGGTCAGGAAAATAAGTAGGGTCCTCAGACAGCATAACATCAGCTCCCTCTGTGTCCTCTAACCGGATCTCCACATCCTCTGACTGGGGGACCACGAGGTTGCTAAGCATATGGATCATATCCTCAAAAGTATGTGTAGTGACAGCCAGCTCCTCAGACTGGCCATCTGGTGCGTCTCAGTCTCATGCTCTGTTGCCTGTGCTGCTGGGGTTGTCTCCTCCATGAGCAAGTCCAGTGGGATATCTCTAGCAGAGGCCATCTTCTCTACCTCCTTCTTCCGCTTCTCCACTGACTCCTTTGAGGCCCGAGTCTTCCTCATCTTCTCCACCTGCTTTCCTATATCCTTGATAACCTTACTATGTGTATCCAAAGTCCCAAGGATCTTCTTCTGTTTGTCCAGATTCTTCTGGTTGCCTATAAGATCCTTCAATGAATCCTTCACTGATGGAGGTACCTGAATTTGTGCTGGTGCTGCAGCCTATGTTGCCACTGCACTAGATAGAACAGTCAGCTTTGTGGTAGCTTCCTGCATCCAGTTGTTAAGGCTAGATAGTGTTTGTGAAACCCGCCGTGTAGTTCGAGGGTAGGTGGAAGATGAGGGCAGGGATAATGGCATGGTGATGGATGTCCCGGATGATGGAGGAGGCATGTTAGCTGAAGAACCTGCTGCTATGGAAGGCTCTGACCCGGTGGCCACTACCCTTGGCTCTTCAGACTGGCCAGTGGAGGTAGTGGCTTTACCCTTTACTTTAGGGTTGTCCGCTCCTTGGAGGCTATACCAAGAGAAAGGATTTTTAGGCGTCATCTTCGTATCAAAATGCCTCTTTTCTACCCCTTGGTCCTCGAGATACTCAGTGATGAAGTTGGGGTAGGGATAGGATCTTTCTTCTTTGCCAACCGCCTTAGAGATGTAGTAGGACATCAGGTTCCCCACATTGATTGGGTAACCCGCCATGATGGAAGCTATCAATATTTCCCGGGTGAGTGGGAGGACATTATCATGCTGGCTAGGGTCAAGCCGGCTGCGCAAAAATGTTGACCACCCTTTTGCTTCAAAGCTAAGGGTGTTTCTGACTATTGGGACTCCAGTTGTGAGCCATGCCGGTGTTTTCTCTAGAATGGATAATATCTCCGCTAGCCATGGACGAGCTGCTTCATCTAAGGCCGGCTTCTCCAAGTACTGCACTTCCTCTACCTCCTCAAATCTGGCATTATTGTTTAAAGTGGGGGCCATCAAACCAGATCTTCAAGTTCTGGACCTTTGTCAAAGTGGTACCCTTTTTGATGTGGGCAACATAAGCATAGAACTCCTTGACAAGGTATTATTGGTGTCCATCACTTTTCCGATGAAGTACTTCCACCCTTTCTCTCCTTAAATTTTTTTAGGACATTGGGATTGTGGGGAAGGAGGTCTCTCGTTATGAAGTGTCGCTCAAGTGTGAGCGACCTTTGGGGCCACCATTCCCAGAATTTTAAATAGGCATTCTCACTCATGAATCTGTCATCCCACACCTCGGGCTTTCTTGACCTGGCCAATCCTCCCACATTAGTATCACCCCCTCTTCCGTCATCCGGGACTTCGTCATCATCATCAACATTAATTGGGGCAGCTGTTGAGGTTGGTGTTGTAGCAGGTAGGAAAGATGGTTCCGATGCCTCACTACCTCCCTCTGAGCCATCAGACGACCCAGAAGAGTAGGTAGGTTCATTTACCAATCAGAATGGTTTTTATTGAGCCTCCGGTTGTTATTGTGCAGATTCCCCCTCAGAAGTCTCCCGGGATAAGAGGTATCCACTTGTGTCCGGGGATTCGGAAGGAGGTCTAACGAGTGTAGCCTTTTTGCTTATTACCCTTTGGGCTGCTAAGGGCAAGGTTTGCTTTCCATTACCCCGGCCTTGGGAGGATTTTGCCCTCCCCTTTGAAGTGTCTCCTCTCCCACGAGAACACATCATTTTCTGCAACACATAAGTAGTGAAAAACAGTTAGAATTGGGGTTCAATCATTTGTTAAAGCAGTACAGATAAAGTGAAAAACAATGGCTCTCGGAACTGGGCATCACGAACCGCACAAAAATGAGTGCGGCGGCAAAATGCCCACCGCGGACCGCGTAAAAGTGAATGCGGCCGCGAAGAGTCCAGACTCTTTGAAACTTGATCAACTGCAGACCGCACAAAAATGATTGCGGCTGCAAAAGATCCATCGCGGACCGCACAAAAGTGAACGCGTCCGCGAAGGCAAATGATAGAGTCTTTGAAGTTCAATTATGCAGACCGCAAAAAATTGGATGCGGCCGCGAAGGACCAAACACGGACCGCACAAAAGTGATCGCGACCGTGAATTATGAACAACTCTCGGTACCTTAAATCTAGGTATTGCGGACCGCACAATTTTGTACGCGGCCGCATATCCTATCGCAGATTGTAGAAAAATGACCGCAAGCGCAAAATTCAAATGAATTCGGCACTCTTGACCACTTAAAACTAGGGTTCTCACTAATTACCCAAGAATTGTAGCAATTAAGCATGCATAGTTACTAACCCCAGCCCCCATTACGCATACAAACACTACCCATATGTTAATAAAAAATTAAGCATTAATTTAACATTTTGGCATGAATCTAACCCTAACTTAAAAGAAAAATTAAAACAAAGAGAAAATAAAAGAAAAAGATAAAATCAAATTATTGAAATGAACATACCAGTTGTAAAATGTGGTGCGAAATCTAATATTGATGAGAATGGGATGAGTTTGAAACCAAGTAAGGATGCACAGTGCTTTAGGTAAGTTAGAGAGGTTAGGGTTCGTAAAGTGTGAAAAGTTTCAAGAACTCCTATTTATACTAAGAATCCAGTGACCCCCCTTTCTTACCTGAGTGAGGCCGCGAAATTTTGTCGCGGTTCACACTTTTTTACCTTTTGTGGTTCTGCCTCAGACGCATGGGCGCGATCTGCGAAATAATGGCCGCGGCCGCACAATTTGTGCGGTGCACGAAAATTTGAACGCGGCCGTGAACTCTTAAGGAATTTTGACATGCCAACTTCAGAGAGTTTGCATTTTTCCCCTTTCAGCTACGTGACCGCGCACAAAATTGTGTGCCCGCGAAGTGCTGATGCGGTTCGCGAAATTTTGGGCGCGGTCCGTGAAAGTTCACCACTTAGCCAAATTTTTTCCTTGTCAATTTCTTGCACTGCACAACAAATTCCTACATACACATCACAACCATTTAGACCAAAACAATGCCTAATCTAAGAAGAAAATCAAAAGAAAGAAAAACACATGGGTTGCCTCCCAAGAAGCGCCTGATTTAATGTTGCGGCACAACGCATGTTACTATCATCATTTGAAATGGATCAATGCCACAACGTAGCTATCATAAATCTTGCTAAGGTAGTGCTTCACTTGGTGCCCATTGACTCTAAAAATTTTACCATTCTTGTTTTTCAAATCTAGAGCACCGAACGGAGTCACATGTACCACTTCGAAAGGACCACTCCACTTTGACTTGAGCTTTCCTAGAAGCATCCTTAACCAAGAGTTGAATAGAAGAACCAAGTCTCCTTTTTTGAATTCCTTGTTTCGGATATATTTATCATGTAAGTACTTCATCTTGTCCTTATACAAGGATGAACTGGAGTAAGCATGGAAATAGAACTCACCAAGTTCATTCAGTTGCTTTACCCGGAGATTGGCTGCTACATCCCATTGAAGGTTCAATTTCTTCAACGCCCACATGGCCTTGTGCTCTAATTCCACCGGAAGATGACATGCTTTCCCAAATACCAACCTATATGGAGACATACCAATATGAGTCTTGTAAGATGTTCTATAGGCCCATAAAGCATCGCCAAGTTTCCTTGACCAATCAGTCTGGTTTGCATTGACAGTCTTGGATAGAATTCTCTTGATCTCCCTGTTTGAGACTTCAACCTGTCCACTAGCTGGAGGTGATAGGGAGTTGACACCTTATGAGTTACACCATACTTGGAGAGTAAGGTGTCGAAGGCTTTGTTGCAAAAATGAGAACCCCCGTCACTAATGATGGCCCTTGGGGTGCCGAACCTTGTGAAGATATTTTTCTTTAAGAAATCCAACACACTCTGTGCCTCATTGTGAAGAAAATCCACAGCTTCAACCCATTAGGAAACATAATCCACAACAACAAGAATAAAAGTGTTCTCACATGAACTCAAAAATGGTCCAATAAAGTTGATTCCCTACACTTCAAAAATATCAATCTCGAGGATGGTTGTGAAAGACATGTCATTATTCTTGGAAATTCCCTGGGTTCTTTGGCAATCATCACAATGCCGAACGAGCTCGCTAGTGTCTTTGTACAAGGTAGGACAATAAAAACCGCAACTTAGGACCTTTGTAGCCGTTCTCGCTTCACCATAATGACCACCATAGGGTGAAGAATTGAAAAATTCAAGTATACTCAATTTCTCTTCTTCCGGAACACATCTCCGGATAACACCATTATTGCAAATCTTGAAAAGATATGGATCCTCCCAATAATAATCAAAGCAGTCTCATTTGATCTTCTTCTTTTGGTTTGAAGACAACTCATTCAGGACAATCCCGGTCACAAGAAATTTAGCCACATCGGCGAACCAAGGAATCCGGGTCAAAGACACGGAGAGGAGTTGTTCATCCAAAAATGAATCATTAATCTCAAGGCCATCATGGGGCCTCCCCTCCTCTTCCAAGCGGGACAAGTGGTCCGCCACTTGATTCTTACTCCCTTTGCGATCTATGATTTCAAGGTCAAACTCTTGTAGAAGAAGAACCCATCTCATCAACCTAAACCTTAGAGTCCTTTTTTACTTATCAAGTAACAGAGTGCCGCGTGATTAGTGTGCACAATCACTTTGGTACCAATGAGGTACATACGAAACTTTTCCATGGCGAAGATAATGTCTAATAGCTCTTTCTAGGTCACCGTATAGTTGACTTGGGCATCGTTCATTGTCTTGCTTGCATAATAGACCGGATGAAATATCTTGTTGATTCTTTGCCCCAAAACCGCTCTTATTGCCATGTCGCTAGCATCGCACACAAACTCAAATGGTAAGCTCCAATTGGGTGCGGTAATTGTCACACCTCCTTTTTCCACCCCCTGGATAATGAAGTGGTAATAAAGGATATTTTCCAATTTAAGTGACATTTTTCGAATTTGGGATTTATTTTAATTTTTCAGAGTCGCCACCCGGATTTTGACGATGTTGCGGGACACCATTTTGTTTTGAAAATCCCAAACCGAGGAAAATTTGACTCTGTTTAATTTGTCTGCGACCAAAAATCCGAATAAGGAATTCTGTTAACCCGGGAGAAGGTGTTAGGCACTCCCGAATTCGTGGTTCTAGAACGGTCGCTTAACTATTAATGTTTGGCCTAATTATCTAATTATTTACATATTTTAAACCTATTGTGATTTTTATCCTTTTTCACTTTTTAGCCACTTTTAATATTTATGGATTTATCTTGAAACAAGTCACGATGATATGCACTTGTTTGTCTTTTGGACACATTATAACTACGCCACATGAAATGCACCCGTAATTACGACATTTTATTTTTATTATAATTTGAAGTTGAAGACAGGTACATGAGTTGTCGCACCCGAGTGTAGATTACGTAGTCAAGACTATGGTCGTGACGGTTTTATAATGCCTATTTGAGGCGATGTTTGTTTATTCTTTATTCTTTCCATTTGAAGGAGCGTTTTAGCTTTAAGACCAATTAGGACATTTATGGATTTGTCTTAAACAAGTCATGATGGCGTGCACTTGTTGTTTTTGAGCACACGGCAAACACGTCACATGAAATGCACTCGTGGTTACTATGTACATTTTGTTAATGTTTGGAGTTGAGGGTCGGGGGCATGAGTTGCCACTCCCGAGGGTATGTTAAGGTAATTTGAGATAATACTTGATTCTTTACTAGATTTCAGACTAAATGTATCTTTCTACCTAGGGGGGTTGCCTAAAAAGGGAGTGAAATTCATTAGCCTAAAAGGCAGCATATTTCGGGCTATGGCCATACTTTATCCCCAATTAATCACTTTAGGCCATCCTAGCTTGGCTATTTCTGTAAGAAGACTACCAGTTAGGAAATTCAATTCTTAATCAAATCTTAAAGATCTTCTCTTCCTAGTTTGGTAAATGATAGAAAATGTGTTAATCAAGATGCACCTCGTTCGTGTAGATATACATACACCTATAAGAATTATAGACACATAAATACATTATCTACTGGTCTCGCTTCAAATTGGTAAGCTAAAATTACTTTATTTTTTATGGAACTTTGTAATTTCTAACGAAGATACATAGCACAGTCAGTTTTACCAATTCTAAATTAATAGTTCTTGTCAATTTGTAGATAGCCTAATCACATGCTTCAAGGTTCAAAAGTGTTCATACATCGATTTCAGAAAATTTAACAGGATACGACATGAACCAAAAATAATCTACTAAATTCACTTATATTGAAACAACTGAATTTTGAAATAACCACTTTTGAAAATCCAATAAATGTTTACGAAAGGTTTCATGTAGACTGATTTGAATACCAACTCCTTTTTTCGATTAAACCTATTTTTATCCCTGAACTACTTTTTGGAGCAACACAGATTCAAAGTTCCGAAAAATCACCTTAAAATTTAGTTTGAACACTATCAGTTGAAAGGCTAAAAAAATGAATATACAGTCCAGCCCCTTAAATTACAAGATTCCAAAATGCATAAATGAATGAATTACAGTTTTTCTGAAGCGAAAATACAGCTTTGGTAAAAATACATTTTTATGAATATCCAAAGAAAACTAAAAATGAAAATCCTAAATAGCCGCTCCACATCTGAATTCTTCATACTGTACATTTGCAGCCCTCTTTTGTAATTTATAGAACACACAAACTAATTAAGTGTTGAGCACCCACCAGACCAAACAGGACCATGAAAGGAGGTCAAGTTAAACCTAATAATGCTATGCTAAGCTACACTAACAAAATAGAATTATTTATGCATTCTCTTGGTCTAAACCTGACCATGAATGTGTCAGATTTTAATCCCATAATGCCAACATTAACCTAAATCTAAAGCCATATGGAGACCTGCTTACTAAGTCTCTTCAATGAACAAAGAACACAAATAAGAGCACCTTTTATTATTAATCTAAGATTATAAGTCCAACACTTTACTAACTGGATAGTGTTGAGGATATGCCTTTGAGTATTGTCAAAAGGTGAATCAAATCATGAAGGAGGTTAGATTCAATCCTTAATGACGCTCTTAGAAGAACAAAGCAT